>CALNXI010004370.1:8196-27574 GCA_942486025.1 Porites evermanni
ACTGCGACACCTTAAATCACTTTTACCTTCCAAAGAAATCATTTTTTGTTACTTCATATTAAATTCTACAAGAAACCAGTTTCAATGATTAACAAACTACAGCCATTATCTTACCAATCAATCCACGTCCAATATAACTCCCCGCCTTCCACTTCACACATCTCAACCAACCCCTAAAGTATACAACTCTACTGCACTACTCACACATCCCTAATACGCATAAACAACTTCACACTCGAGTAATACATCGACGTCCAAATATACGCTCCCACAGAGTCTTGTTCTTTTGGTGAAGGACCTTGTGGTGATCACTTGTAATTAAAATGTTTACAAGAATCACTGTGGAGCTCGAAATGATGAACTGTGTTTTTAGCGATAGGGGTCCTTAATAGTATTACACTGAACGCTTGGTGTTTAATGGCTGTTCTCCGATTTTGTATGACCGACTCCCCTTATTGGTAGACTGCGAGCAGTCTCTTATTTTCTTCAAAGTCGCTGGGCTAGGACGCGCGAGCGGCGAAGCCGCCAGCCGCGAGAAACGAGGGCGTAAGCCCGAGACGGAAGAAACATAATCGTCTCGCCCCAGTCCCTTTTTGGCTTAAAGCGTTCTTTGTGCCAAAACGCACCATGTCTGAGAACTCGACGGATCTTAAGAGAAAAGACGGACTGCTCGCAGTCTACAAACTTGGCTTCTCGTCCGATTTCCGAGTTCTCTTGTTTTGAGGCGATGGAAATGCTGGAAGCCATAAAGACTGCCGCTCATGATACATAAATGAGAAGGCGAATTATTACAGACTAACGAGTGAGACCGTCCGTTCCAAACTAAATAGCTGTTCTGATTTCTAGAACAGTTTTGCGAATAACTTTTACCTTTCTTAGTGGATAAGGATCAGGAAAAAATCCTAGATATTATGGCGAAGGTTGAGAAGAGTAACCGGCGCAAAACCGTCAAGGACGAGTTTCAGCAGACCGAGATCTGAGGTGGACCTAGCCCCCTATATACCTATTCGTTGCTATTATTGCCAGAAGTTTGATCATACTAGGTTGACTTGTTATAAAAGGAAGAGAGATATGGGCGTCATACTCCCGGGTAGGGCAAAATGCTGCGAATAGTAATAGGAAAAAAAGTAGCTGAACTGAACTTGTTTATGTGTACAACAATCTCGTTGATCAGTGATACTTGGAGAATAAATACTTGTTTTTGCCATACGAATGATTGTTTTCTTTGACTATCATTATCGCCAAGTCTCCTTTTCTCAACCTTTAGGCTGCAGCGAAATACAATTGCCGAAACGTTATAGCTAGTTGTTTGACATTCTCACTCAAACATTCTTACCCTTTGTATTTTTACCAGGGTACTTTTCACTTGGCATAGGAATGCGATCTCGACCAATTTTTTGACGTTGCTCTCTTAGCTGGTGTTCATTCACCACCTCAATATGTTCACTGGGTTTTTCAATGGAGAGATCGTTCCGGGGGCAGTGAGGGGGTTACAACAATACCGATGAAGACTCCATAAATTCATTCTGGTTGATGGCCCTGGGAGTGTCTTAGAATTACAGTTTAGAGGCCCAGATCACTTTCGAGCTGGGGAACTACACACCCACGTGGAAAGCTGGGAAGAGATTTTGGCGATGATCCGACTCCTCAGCAACTTCGGGTCTTGCGCTAGATTTGGAACAAAGTATCGGTTGAGGACTTTTTCGTTCCTTTAGTGGTAACTTCAAAGGGAAAGCGCATGACTCGGCTCGCCCGCTACCCACTCAATTTAAAAATAATCTTTCATGTAGACCTTTTGCTAAGTTTGAACGCAAGACATTGCTTGATAGGATCCACTCTGGTGCTATATCCGTGGTAGTGTACGTTGGTTAGGTTCGTCTACCCCACCTCGTACTATTATTGATTGTTGAACCAGCAAAGGCTAGGTCATGACGCCCGTTTCCTTAATCTTTGGATGGTTAATGCTCCATTCAAGTTGGACGACACTCTCACTTGCCCCGGTATGTTAGCCGACAATCTTATCAAACCGTCCATGACGAGAGGTCTGGACATGACCACCTTTTGTTGGCTGAAAAAAGTAGAGCCTACTTTGGGATCCAGCGTGGTTGCTCGTATTTCCATTACAACACACTTCTTTTCGGTTTGAAGATTTCTCCTTTTGTCTTTCAATCAACAGGATTAGTGGCAACCAATTTCTTTCGTTCATCAGGAATCCTGTGTTTGTTGTACATTGATTGCCGTAATGGTCAGATACAAGAAGATCTTAATCGCGCGCCTTACTCTAAGCCTCAAACGGTGGACGAATACAATAAAAATGTTTTCGTGCTTGTTATGATGTTTCTTTTTCCATTTTGATCCATTTTTTGTACGACCTTTCAAGGGTGGCTAACCTGTTTGTTGTTTCTGTAAGATGTCAATGTTGTAGTCATGCGAATGACTTTGATTTTCGGTTCTGCCAACGCTGCAGTTATAAGAGAAAGGCGGTAACTCCATAATAATAATAATAATAATAATAATAATAATAATAATAATCAAAAGGTTGAGTTTGATCGTCCGGGTGAACGTAGTCCTGAATAGGACTGTTGTTGTTGACAGTGACCGACGTTTCGACAACCTGTGCGGTAGTCATCTTCAGAGTCAAAGTGAGTTGTATCACGTCAGTTGATGGTATTATACTCTGGTTATTGATCTGATTGGTCAATTATGTCGCGATGTTATTGTCGTCTGTCAGTTAAGCCGTGATGTTATTGGCTATGAAGACTCGTAATCAGTGATTGGTGCGTTTCGATCCGTCTATTGTCACAGTTAAACAGTCGTCTATTGTTAGTCAAATTGTCAGTTATCCAGTTGTTCTCTCGTAGTTAGTTTTGCTTGATCTCGTCAATAAGTCGTTTGTACGGCGCTGGTAACTGTTGGCTACGATTCAGTGGCGTTTGTTCTAAGTTAGTAAACCAGCTTTCTAAAGTAAGACGTTGATAGTTGTCTGTAGAATACGTCATACATGTCGCAGAGTCCAAGTCAATTTGATATTTCGTCTTTAAATGATGCTCAGCGAATGTGATTGATGACGTCACCATTCCTCGTCGGGCGTTTGTGTTCGGTCAGTCGCGTTCTTAGGTTTCTGCCGGTTTCACCAATGTAAGAAGCCTGGCAGTCGCAGCATTTGATCTTGTATACTGCTCCCTGTCTGTCCTCCGGTTTGTCTTTGTCCTTGACATTAGGAAGCAGTCGCCGTAAAGTGGTTATCGGTTTGTGCGCAACACGTATATTGTAAGGTTGTAATATACGTGTAATAGTTTCAGAGGTGCCTCTGATGTACGGTGAAGATGACTACCGCACAGGTTGTCGAAACGTCAGTCACTGTCAACAACAACAGTCCTATTCAGGACTACGTTCACCCGGACGATCAAACTCAACCTTTTGAAATGACTCCTGGGTTCAAACCTTTCACAATAATAATAATGGAATTTATATAGCGCTTATACATCGCTGTTCTACGCGCTTTACAATGTAAAAAAGGACATAAGAATATCATTAAGTACAAGCTTACATATAACCCTACTGTACACTTCTTAAAAAGGAAAGAAACAAAAAACAAACAAACAAAAAAAGAACAAAATCAAAAACAAAAACAAATATGACGAAACTAAATGTCATATACCATTTTAAAAAGAAACGATTTCAACCTAGATATAAAAAGATTAACATCAGAACAAGCTCGAATTCAAAGGGGAGCTTGTTCCATAGTCGGGGGGCAGCAACGGAAAACGCTCGCTGGCCATAAGTTTTCATGTTAAAATTTGGTTCTTCAAGGCGTAAATGATCGCTTGATGACCGTAATGTCCTTGCTTGACGGGGACCGGAGCCATTCAATGTTTTAAAAGTTATTAAATTTATTTTAAAAACAATTCTCTCCTCAACAGGAAGCCAGTGAAGATCTCTTAGAGTCTCGGTGATGTGATCTCGTTTTTTGAGACCGGCGATAATTCGAGCAGCCGCATTCTGAACGGACTGCAACTTAGCTATGTCCCGTTTTTGGGCACCAAAAAGAAGAGAATTACAAAAGTCCAACTTCGAGCAAACAAAACTGTGAATTAGAATTTCTGTTGTACTTGTACTGATATATTTTCTTATTTTAGAAATATTTCGTATGTGATAGAAGGCACCCTTAACTATTGTATTAACATGAGGTGAAGATGACATTGTGTCGTCAAAAATCACGCCAAGATTGCGAGCCTGTTGAGAGGGCCTGATGTTTTCCATGCCAACAGATATCGTGGGCGGGGTATGCGAGTCTGCTTGTCTGGACAGCGGAACCCTCCAGGCGATTGACGAGCGTCTACGACAGCTGATATTGTTTTCTGAAGCTACAAGATCATGTGGCTTGGATTCAGTGATATATGGCTTTGTGCTACTAACTTACTGGCTATAGTTCTCAACCTAGCAGGGGCATCAGCTCGGTTGGCTCAAGTTCACCTGAGTTCCAATACCTTAGAATGGGATACTCTTAATGAACTAAAACGTTTTGTTTTCACCTTTCCCATTGATGCTTCACGGAAACGTCAACTGAGGGATCTTCGCCGCCCGAATCGGTTCTGTTGTCTTAACTCCACTGGGCTATGATATTCCAGGCTTCAACGACTTAATAAATTTGTTTCAAGCGACAGGTTTTATAGTTTTAGAAGGCTTTAGCCTGTAGGGAATGGGTTTTTCTATGTTCCCCGAGGTGGCAACTCGAGAGAAGCGGCGAGATTAATGCTCCCACGCCTATATTAAACAATGAGTGCAAGTAAGAGTGTTGGGAAATAGAATACTAAGAAAATCTCAATAATCCAGTAATAACATGCAGACTCGTGTCAATCCTCCCAGAGTATGAAATGAAGCAATGGGGACTTCACGCAAGGACTATGGAAGCGTCTGGCACGGTGACCGGAAGTAATTTTTCCCGCCACGCGTCAAGGTCTCAATTATGAATTTATTTTCTTACGTTTTGTAGTTCTTGAGATCTTTCGATTTACTTGTAGCACATATTTTCAAAAAGCTGGTCTTTGCTCATTGAGGTAAAACACATTTGCAAGAAAGTGAGTTATCCTTTGCCTTGTAGTGTAGCAATTTAATATTTTTGCATACTCTCTACATGCCAATAATCGATCTAAATGTTCCTTGTTTTTCTAAGAAGTGAATTAACTGGCCTTTTTACTAAAGTATCTGAAAACAATCAGAATTCAAGTGATGGGTGTATCCTCTGGATAACTGGATCTGAAGGAAGACTGCGTCTTCCCCAAAAATCCAAGGCCACAATAACATACCATCCTTGAGCGTGCCTTCTGTCATCTGCAAAAAAAAATGACGTACGTCACTGGAAGTGAGGCCTTTTCCCTTTTAGTATGCCTTGACGCTAGCAAATTTGTACTGCTTTGTCCTTATGCTTACGCTTTTAGAGACGATCCCCCCCCCAGAACTTGTGCAAAACCACTGCCCAAGAATGCAAAAAAGTGCACTTCCAGTTGACTTGCGTCCCTCAAAAACAGCTAAAAACGTTTGCCAAGACAGGACAAGACAAGAAGAAACGAGACGAGACGAGATGAGACAAGACAGGACAGGACAGGACAGGACAGAACAGGCCAAGATAAGACAAGACAGGACAGGACAGGACAGGACAGGACAAGACAAGATAGGACAGGACAGAACACGGCAAGACGGAACGAGATGACATGAGACAAGACAAGACAAGACAAGACAAGACAAGACAAGACAGGACAAGAAGAGACGAGACAGGATGAGACAAGACAAACAAGACAAGACAAGAAGAGACAAAACTCTAGACAAGAAAACACAAGACGACTACAAGGCGAGACAAGGAAGGTAAAAGACAAGACAAATCTAATCTCGTACCCAGAGCTCTTGTTGACGAAGCCGAAGGCGAGATCTGGTCTGGTCAAATCCGATTTGTACACGTGATCTCCTGTCAGGAATGTGACAGGCGACGAAAGAGCGCATGCTCCAAATAAATCCTCAAAATCGCTGCCGTTTTTCGCCGTGTTAAACAGCAAATTTGATAGAGCCGTAAAGTTTTTTCTAACAAAACGTGGTCATACGCACATCTTACAGCGGCTACCACTAACACGCGTCCTCAAATGGTTTTCTGCGAGTTCTTGCTAGTTCTGGATTCTATTCGATAACTTGAAGAATGATAAGTAGATCTGCAGGTTACAAAATTCATTTTCGAAAACAGCCTCCATTTAGAGGAAACGTTTCTCTCCCTTGTCGGTGTGATATCTTTCGTTTCTTTGAATTTCTACTCCTTGGCAATTCGTCCACGGCTCCCGTGTTTTCATACAATCAAATAAATAAACAACCTGAAAACGTTTACGTAAATAGAGAGTGTTTCGGCTATTTCACTCAGCTCGCAGAGACCTCGTTGTTTTACCAATGTAATCCTTCATCTTAATTCAATAATTAAAAACGCCGTCGTCATTCGAAATTATTCTTATAAGTCTTTGCCCTGCATTCAGCAATGAAGGAACCTCTGTCAGCGCGCGTGAGAAAATCATGGAAACAGTTGATTGACGTCCACGAAAACTCAGGTTTCAACAAAGAGAAAAAAAAACCCTTCGAGGGCGCGTGCTAGTGGTAACCGCTGAAAGTATGAACCAACTAATTTGTTGTTGTTGTTCTTTGTAACATCAAATTCAACTCAACAGTTACTTTAAAATGGGCTCCTGTTTAAATTTAGTAATTATCATAGCGCGCGCTAAAGCCTTAAGGCAGTACACGTCAGTTTCTTGGTGAGAAGTTTTTTTATCCTTTTTAAAAGTCTTTATTGATATTTAATACCTCCGTTCTCGGGCTTTATCTCTTACATAGAGAGAGTTTTGAAAAGTCTTTAAAGATAAGATAAAATGGTTTACAATTTATATTGAGACGGAAAACTACTTTTTCAGTGAAATTCTTTTTTGAACAGAACTGAAGACTTTGCAAAGAATGACCTTTTGTGCAGACGCCATAGCGCGCGCAGGAGACAACATTCGCGTCATTCGCTCACAATCTAGCCAATCCAAAAAATTGAATTTTCTCACTTGACCAGATTCCGCCTTCGCCTTTGTCATTAGAGATCTGGGTACGAGATCAAAGACAAGTCAAGACAATAGAACACAACGCGAAAAAAGACGAAACAAGACAAGACACTAGACAAAAAAGGACAAGACACAAGGCAAGAATAGACAAGACACAAGACAAGACCCAAGACAAGAAAAGATGTTGCACAAGACAAGACCGTGACAAGACTGACACTTATGGGATTCGTGTCCGAAAACCAGGAATTTCTGATATCAGAAAATGGCGCCAATAATAATGAACTCGAGTAAAGCTAAGCGGGTAAACAATAAGTTTTTGATCATATAAAACGCAGCAATTCTATAGCTTTATTATACGTCTATAAGATTCGAACGTACTTCTAACACCTCATGAACTCACCTTGAGATAACACATGATGAAAGCTGGTAAAAATTATGTCGATTTCATTTACTCGATTGAAGGGTCCATGTGAACTCTTGACTGAGTATAAAACTTCAAAGGAGCGAATGCATCTACAAAGCGAACCACAATAACAAACGTTCAAGTATGCCCGCCTACTGTTGCACAGGCCATGCAAGTACAACATGTGCTTGGGACAAGGGAACCAATGCTGAAGTGTTGGGTTTATGGTGGACAGCAACTAGAATCATGAACAATTGGTGTTCTCAAACACAGGTTAGTTTGGAAGTCTTAGAGAATATATCACGTCACAACAACTCTGTTGAAATCGTTAAGATGATATGGTGTTGGCTGTTTAATAAAGCCATCTTTGCTGCAGCGATTGACGCTGTTTTCCTTTTGCCATTGGTCAGTTTTAAATTTCCGAAAAAAGGAAGGTGGTTTTTCGGTTTTTGATAGTTATTTGTTGCGTTGATTATTAATAAGGTACATTTTTTGGAGAAATTAAAACTTTCATAAGTAGGCTGAGCATGATCGTCCGGGTAAACGTAGTCTTGAATGGGAATGTCGTTGACAGCGACTGACGTTTCGACAACCTGTGCGGTCAGTCAGTGAGTTGTATTATGTCAGTTGATAGTATTAAACCTTGGTTATTGATCTGATTGGTTAATTAAGCGGCGATGTTGTTGATCGTCTGTTAGTTGAGCTGTGACGTCATTGGTGCGTTCCGATCCGTCTATTGTCAAATTGTCGGCTGTCCAGTCATTCTCTCGTAGTAAGTTTTGCTTGAGTCCGTCAAAAAGTCGTTTTGTCGGCGCCGGTAAATGTTGACTACGATTCAGGGGCATTTGCTCTAAGTTAGTAAACCAGGGCTCTAAAGCAAGTCGTTGAGAGTAGACTGTAGAATAAATAATACATGTTGCAGAGTCCAAGTCGATTTGATGTTTCGCCTGTAAATGGAGTTCAGCAACGTGATTGTTGACATCACCATTTCTTGTCACTCGTTTATGTTCAGTCAGTCGCGTGCCAAGGTTTCTGCCGGTTTCACCAATGTTAGTGACCTGGCAGTCGCAGCATTTGATCCTGCATACTGCTCCCTGTCTGTCCTCCAAAGTCCGTATAGTTAAACTTTAACAAGAACATCCATAAAATGTTTTGAAAAAGCCGAATCTGCGGTTTTTGGCGGTTTCCACCAAGTTTTGGGCATTGTGGTTTCACTATTACGGTTGAAGTTATAGTTACAGTGAAGAATAAAACTGACAATTGTTACCTTGACGGCACATCTGTCCACGTCACTAACACCTCATAAGAAGACACAGTGATCAGTCTAATACCTACAACCTGTGCACACAAAGCAAATCATGTACGCAAACGCTGGGATTAATGACCTGCTACGTGTACTATGGTCTACTATTAAAGGATTTAGAAAAAATACGGAGGAGACCAGTTTTTAAGAAACACACACTTGAATCCGTGCTATGTTGCCATGAAATGCGACCATTTTGGACGTTGATTAAAAGCATTTTGAGAAAATCAAATAGACTTGACGATACGTCGACCACAAGAACAAGCGCGGGGCGAGACAACTTCTGACCGATGACCTTACCAAAATGCCCCTGATGAAGACCTTTGCAAAAGATCTCTGCTAGGAGAGAAAGGAGGTTTAGAGGAACTATAACTGAAAAAATGCGTACACAAAGGCTTTATCGTTTCAAATGGAAAACTCAGAGTATCCGTTTCAATCTTCTTTTAAAAAGCCTTCTAATTTAACCATTTGAACAGTTGTCCAAGATGTTTTTGAAAAACCAGCATCCGTTAAACAACTTTAAAAGAATTAAAAGGTTAACTAACCCGTTTTCAAACATCCGTCCGTTTTAGAAAGACGTTTAAAAGGTTTCTAATCTGTGTTCTGTAGAAAACCTATTTTGCAAGTAAAAGAAAAATTTCCACTGAATGGCTTGTAGCAGCGAAGAGGGAAACCGGAAAGCGGATTGTGGATCCCTAAGCCGGTTACTGTTATAGATAACATACCCAGACAAATAAGGAGCACTTTTCACTAAATAAACACTGTTATTAATCACCTTAGGAGGAGGTGCTGTAGTCTTTGCACAGACATGCATCAAACTTATTCCTGGCAATGGAACATTCAGTGATATATTGAATGGATTTGATGATAGACTACTGGGACCAATGGTTCTGACAGGTTCCTAAAATGATTTAAAAAGAAACAACAGTGTAGGTACATTATCGTATTATAATGCACGGCAAGAAGGAGCAAAGAGTACAGCACTTGTCTACGGAAAATCCATAAATCAGCAGTACTGACTAGCAAATTTGAAAGAAGTGGAAGCACACTACGCAGGACACAGTACGAGAGATATTCATCGACACTGGATACCCGGGTTGACGAGGCAAGAGACCATCTGCATGTACCGACGTTCCTTAGCGTAAAAACTGTTGCAACAATGTTACCAATGTTGGAACTGTTCGAATCAATATCTAAACAATGTTGTGACAATTCAAAACAATATCAAAACGGGTGGGCCTAGAAAGCGAGAATGTGGAAATGGGAGTTGGGAGCGGCGCGTTAAGAGTTGCGAGTTGAGTATCGAGCTACGAGTAATGGAAAATTGACGAGCTTAGCTGCAGTCTGTCTATTCTGTCAATTAAAAGAATTAAAAGGTACATCTTGCGACTAAATAAAACGCTGTCGAACGATCAAGTACTTGGTTCGACTAGTTAAAACTTTCAAAAAAGACGCTTTTTCTAGTTAGCCATCAGGCGTAAGGCGTTCAGCGTTCTCTTCTCGCGGCGTGGGACTTGTAAAAGCTGACGGCATGTGACAAATTTCGCGTGACCGGTAAGGGATCGAACGCCTGGGTACTAAACTGGATATACCCGAAAATGCTAATCATTTTATGCTAATTTTCATATTTCCAAAGTTTGGAAAATTAGAGATTATTCTTGGGGTGTCTTGGTGTTGCGGACGGGTACAATCACCAAATAACATAACCAAAAGCGGGACTGAAAACACTGAACAAAACTCACACCAGCACACTACTCAATATATAGTTTCCGAAACAACAAGAAGCCCGTTTTGTTTTTAGTGGATAAAAGCGCAAGGCATAAGTAATAAATATCATGGTTTTTTCACCTGGTGACGACGAAGCTCATTAAACTGATCATCACTAGGAAACGCAGGTGATCCCATCTCTTTCCACAGCTGATATGGATTACCACGGGCATTATCCAGCTTATATACGACAAAAACTAAATCCTCTTTTACTGGTAAATTCACTACAGACACGATCACTTGTGAAATAGCAGTTCTCCCTGATGTGTCATTGCTGTTGTACAGGATGGCTACCAATTCCCAATCAGTAATGTCAGAGTACATTTGAGGCTTCCGAACAGATGCCATTACTCCAACATCGTTGTCACTGTTGTGAGTTGTAACAAGGCTTTTGATTTGTTGATCGCCTAACAGAGCCAGCAGTCCCATTGCACTAAGAACAGGTTTCTTCAAAA
Organism: Porites evermanni; assembly: GCA_942486025.1. NCBI lineage: Eukaryota > Metazoa > Cnidaria > Anthozoa > Scleractinia > Poritidae > Porites > Porites evermanni. Next base: position 19,201 of record CALNXI010004370.1, read on the forward strand.
ATTCAACCTTTCTGGGATGAGAGTGGTTCATTTGGAATCGAGCTAACAGTGTGCGTTGACGGAAGTAAGATGGAGGATAACCAATAAACCCATTATCGTTACTTAGTAGGCTGTATCTGGAAAGAGTAAGAATAACAGTTATTCCAAGACACGTTCAGTCACTACTTTAAATTTGAATTATTACGAAGTGAGAATTTTTTGGACTTCGAAAAATAAAAAAACTTCAGAGTCATAGCAGAACGATTTGGAGGTTTTTCTTTGAAATTTTAGACTCATTGAACTGAGGAGATACAGTGTCTAAATGATGTTACACCTATAGGACATAGCTCCTAAAGCATGTCCTAAACGCTATTTTTTACCATCGACAGAATTCATTTACGATCTAGCGAGAATCAAATAAAGGAAGTCAGCAGATTGCTATTCTGCTAATGACCCTGTCGTTTTTTGCCACGCGAAGGATTTCGTAAACGCTAAAAGCCATACAAGAAAGAAACCTCTGCTCACAAGGTAGGGACTTAAATGGTTAAATATTGTACCTGATACTGAAGTTATGTTTTAATAACATCTCTTGATGCTGTGCCAGTATCTAATAGCAAAAATAAATTGTCATCTGATAAATACCTTAAGCTACAAGCATGTACTGCGATGACTTTACCAAGGATCCAAATGAAATAAATTCTTCGCTGTCATTATCAATGGGAGATTTAAAGTATGAGCTAGCTGTGATAGCAAGAGTGACGTGGCTACAAGGTTTGAGCAACACAGGCCCAAGGCTAAGGTTTGAAAACAACTACTTTTCGCCCTTGATCCGTAAAATAAAAAAAAAAACAGAGCTGGTTTTAAGCTCCAAGCATCGATGACGGCCAATGGTCACTTCCATTCAAGTAAGAGTTGAAACTATTAGTCACCAGCCCTTTGTGAGAAACTTGGGAGTGATACTTGACCAGGATGTGGCAATGGATAAACTCATAGGTATGATATGTAAAACCTCCCAACACCATCTTCGAAACATAGGGAACGTTACAAAATTCTTAGATCAAGGTTCTGCTGAAACCTTAGTTCACTCCATCGTTCTTTTAAGTGTTCCGAGATCTAGAACTGTGACTTACGGAGATAGGGCGTTCCCCATCCCTGGACCAAGGCTTTGGAATGAGCTACCAGATTCTTTAAGAAAGGCTGCCGACATCAGTGCCTTTAAAAGTCAACTAAAAACCCATCTCTTCAAGAAAGGGTACCTTTAAAAGTTGTTTTGCCTTGATTCATTTGTGAATTCGAAGGTGTTGCATCTAACTACAAGATCATGATTTCTTTTAGGCTGTTCTGTTACAGTAGTCTATACTGAGCTTATATCAAGTTTCCTTACTTTGACAACAATAGCTGCATATGTTGCATCTGCTCTCCAGTCTTCAGTTTTGCTCCATCCAACAAGTGGATCTCCTTCATCATTGTACACAGGTACATTCTTGTACTTAGGAAACCTTTGTGCCATTTCCTCTTGGGTCACATATTCATCATGTAAAATGGTCATAGAGTGTCCCTGGCCTTTGATGTGAAATGACACAAAGTCAAGCCTTACCCCTCTCTCACCAGTAAAGAAGTTAGTTCCATTGTAACAGTGCTGCAGCAAAGTCTACAAAGTAAAAATAGATAAAATCACACTTTTAGGTCTTTTAGAAAACATTTCAAAACATCTATAGGCATTATTTACCAAGAGTGAGATCAAGATGGCTGAATATTGGCCAAGTTTTGTTTTTGTTTTTGTTTTTCTATCTTGGCCCATAAAAATGCACAAAACAAAGGATCGCGGCCAATAATCAACGATCATGACTGAACAATTTACTATATAGTCTACGCAGTCCATAGCAAGCAAGATAGACCCATCTTGTCTGTACAGGGTAGCCAACTGGGACACAGGACTTGCTTTGTTTCATCTTACCCACTAATGCAGAAGGCAGCTATATAATATAACATAACAGATATTAAGTATGGCTCTGTTTAAGCCACAGTTTTCACTAAAAAAATATTGAAATTGTCTTTTAGCTTTAATTTTTTTGTGGTAATGACAGCGTGAAACAAAAAAAAGTTTTTAACCAGAAAATTACCAATTACTGATTACGAGTCTTCATAGCCAATAACATCACGGCTTAACTGACAGACGACAATAACATCGCGACGTAATTGACCAATCAGATCAATAACCAGAGTATAATACCATCAACCGACGTGAAACAACTCACTTTGACTCTGAAGATGACTACCGCACAGGTTGTTGAAACGTCAGTCACTGTCAACAACAACAACAGTCCTATTCAGGACTACGTTCACCCGGATGATCAAACTCAACCTACTTTTGAAATGACTCCTGGGTTCAAACCTTTCACAAACTAGTTTATTTTGAAACCAAATAGAGTAAATAATTAAATAACAAGGAAATACAATAATTTATTATACATGACTAAGTAACACAATATACACAGCAAATGTATATATTTGCAGTGATGACAGTCTGAAAAGAAAGAAGTTATTATCCAGAAACTGGCTTATTCTAAAACCAGATAGAGTAAATAATTAAATCTTAATTTAAGACTGAAATGCAATTAGTTTATTATATGACAAAGTAACACAATAATCAAGTAACCCAACATGTAGAGGCAATAGTAAAGTACAGTTAAAAGGATTTGATGCACTAGTTTATTGTTAGGAACCAAAAATGATCAAACAGTCATCAGTTGAAATTAAAAAAGACAATTACAGACCCAAATCAGCCTTGTCCCATGGCCTTGTCTCAGTCGGTGGGAATAAAAGACACTCTAACTTATGTAACAACCTCACAAGTTGTAACCGAGACGATCAATACCTACTGTCTTCAAGGATTGTGGGAAAAGGGCAGCCTGGCATGGGACCACATGAGACCCAAGTTATATTTGGTTAACCCACATTTGGAGGGTCCACAGTTTCCTGCACTAAAAATGGAAAAACAATAACTTATTAGTGAAAAGTGATACACAAGTAACGATTAAACATACCCAAAATATTGGAGCTGTGCTTGGGTGCCCTGCTGCGGGTCCTCCAAGGCGCAAAGAAGGATGGGCAATTTTAAGTCCCTCAGAACATGCATCATAATACCGAAGGAATCCTTCAGTCGACACATGCAGGCCATCAAAATGCTTTTCATTCTCTGGTTCATTCCAAGATTCAAAATTCCACTCTGATACTTCTTTTACACCAAAGACCTCTTCAGAAAATTAAGAAAATAATGCATTGTTAATTCTTTGCTTTTAGGCAATTGATATCGCAAACACATTCCCTATCACAACAGCAGCATGGTCAATTTAAAAAAGATTCCTACAAATTCAATCATGCAGCTTGCACAGAGATGAAAAGATAAAAATAGAGTCAACTCTCCCTCATACAGCCACCTCTCAGAATCAGCTAAAGGTTATCATCTTAGAGAGCTGCAGGCCAGTAACAGAGAGAATAAGAGAAAATGAAAGGAAAACAGCATGGATCAACTCTAAGAGTCTATTTTAGGAAATAATGCCACCACAAAGAGGTGTCTGTTAGGAGGGAGTTGACAGTAAAATACACTAAGCCTTATAAAGCAGAAGGAAACTTAAGTAAGCTGCCCTTTAATTAACTGGTCTTTATTAGAACCAGAAGTTGTCTTTATAATTATTTATTGGTCACCTAGAATTTTACCTACTGAATAACTGAGACAGACCGACTGACTGACTGACTGACTGACTAACTGAAAGTCAAAAGCTAATTGCTTGGCTTTTGCTAATCTTATGTCTTTGAGTAATAATAATAATAATGATAATAATAATAATAATAATAACAATAATAAAGGTTTATTATTATGTAACATGACACTACCATACGATGTCACAATGATAATTGGTCCTGGGACAACCCTATATTTACGCTATAAACCCAGTTTTCAAGATGCTCAGTCCTTAAATGGGGTATCTTTCAGGATAGTGGTCCTTTGATATGGCACCTGAAAGTACAGGACCTGATCCACTGTAAACACCTGAAACTAAACTACACCTGATATACTTAACATTAACCAAATCTTGGAACCATGTTTACCCTCAAATTCTAGCTTTATGAATGTCCAGGTAAAGAAAAGAGACAAAAAACAACCTGTTTGAACCAAATAGCATGAAATAATGTTTCACCATTTTCTGTTTATGTGCCTTAAAAGGGGTGTTGATTTTCAATTTTTCCCCTAAGATAAGGTCAGCATTCAATAACCTTTGCAATACACACCAAACCATTTACAAGGCACTGGCCCTCACCTTGTTTAAAATACTCCCTGACTTCCTTCAAAATTTGAAGAAAACATAAGCTCTCTTGGGGATCTTACAGTATTTTAATATCTGCCATAAAAATTTAACAGTGGCAGATCAAGAGGAGGGGCCTAAGCAGGAGGGGGGAACAGGCACCCACTTACTTTTAGCCCAAACTGAGATCCTCAGGGTCAAGAAAAGTTAATTTTAAAACTGGCCCCCATCTTTATCTTAAAAACTGGATAAGCGGGCTCCACTTTCTTATTCATCACTGTTTACTTGTTCCAACAGTGAACACCATATTGCTTCTATTTATTTTTGTATTGATGATGTAAAACCTTAAGTCCTGGCCAAAATCATCTGTGTCATCAAATAAAATTGATGCAAATTGACAGGGAGTCTCCCGGATAAGCCCAGAAAGTCATCTGAGACCAGTGGCATAGCCAAGGGAGGGTTCCAGGGTTCTGGAACCCTCCCTTGGGCTGCGGCACTGGCTATAGTTTCAAGAGGAATGAGATTTTAGCTGTTAAAGAAAATGAGATGGCTTAGCACATTGTGCAGACTTAAACAGTACTTGTCGGCAACCATGACTGAAGCGAGAGTCCGCTGCACTTGCTCTGAGGAACATTGCATTATGCAAATTGGCCCTAAGGCCAACAATCGACACCTTTGCACATAAGCATCCATGATGTCTCTTTCTTGCTAATACCCTAACTGAGTAAACGGCAAATCACAGGACTACAGTGTGTGTTTTAATGTATTCAACGATTATTAACATATATGTTGTAGTTAATTTTTTGTCTCAGGGAATTTTTATTGTTCTTTTGTTTCAACTGCATTAGTATACATTTCTATACCCAAAAACAAAAGAAAAACAAAAATTACCTGAGATAAAAAATTAACAATCCACAACATAAACATTATAAAGTCTATCACACTATCTCTTCACTGGAAGTGAAAAAAGCTAGCTTTATTTGGCACTGCTGTCATTGGAAATTTGTGCTCAGAATCACAAAACGGGATTTCTGAGGACTAAAGTATAAACTTTTCCGGGAAACCCTCCGAAGATTGATTGTCAATCTAGACAAAAATACCACATTAGGAACCCCTCTATGCAAAAATGCTGGCTATGCCCCTTGAGACTTCCCGTTCAATATTGTAATTATTTCTTAACTACTATCAAAATGTCGTAACATACAATATTGGGCAAACCAATAAATCAATAATGTGTGTTTGCCTACGCCCCACTTGGAAATGAGCTTTTGTTGTGTGTGGCTAGCCTGCGAAAACATCTGTTTCTCCTCGCTCTTCGTCGCTGAGGACGTTTCGCGCGGAGGAACGTCTGCGACTCAGCGACAGAAATTCCATACTGATGACGTAAAATCTGTCCAGAATCCAGTCAGAAGCGCTGATTGGTCGACGGAGCAGTTATGTTGTTTTAGCTATTGTTTACAAATGACAGACAAAAGACAAAAGGCCAAAAAGGTCAAATGTAAACACAAAGAATCTCTAACAAAACAGTCAATATTTGTGGAATATAGTCTTCTCTAGAAGAAGCATTTGCGTTTTGCTGCAGCTCGTGGGCAGATCAACACAACACTTTACCAAAATCGACCAGAAGACACGCAAAATTAGACATACTTATATTTGGAACCCCATGACTACCGGATTTATTATGTAAACATTGATTTTGCATCATCAGTATGGAATTTCTGTGACTGAGTCGCAGACATTCCTCCGCGCGAAACGTCCTCAGCGACGAAGAGCGAGGAGAAACGGATGTTTTCACAGGCTACTGTGTGGCTAGCGTAGTTAAATCAATTTCTAGTTTGATTGATTGATTGATTGATTGATTGATTGATTGATCAACTGGATAAAGGTTTGGTTACACCACCTATCAGATGTTTTCCTAGGGCTGCTACAAGACCTCTCCAAGCATATATTTGTTGAACGTCATCGAAATCTGAAAAGAAGTTAGATGGATTTCCCATCAGTTCAAATCCAGGCCGTAAGCCATTGTCAACAAGCAGCTTAATTGCGTTGTCCAGATACGTAAAGTTGTAGACAACGTCCTGATCAACTGTTCTTTCCATAGAAATCAGGTCTAACAGCCAATGAATTCGCACTTGTTTTATTCCCTTTTTAGGTACAGAGCCAATGTACGCCAAGTTCTGCATCTCATCGTTTGTAAAGATGAATTTTTGGAAGTCTTGGTGAGGATCTGGAGGGCAGAATCCAGTGCTTTCCCAGAAGTGTTGCAATGGACCAACAACGCTACTGGCATCCAACAAAACATTAACAACGTCTACTTTGGTTCCAGCTATTAGCGAGAACAGCATTGAACTAATTAGTTCTTTACATAACATCATCATGAGAAATTGAAGTTAAAATGCAACTGAAATTATCCGGGATAATGCATGTTTACTGTTCATCTACGTGAACAAGATCGGACAAGATTTAGACAGTGCTAGGAACAGCGGACTCGTAAATTTATCGTGCCAGTCTCCCCCCCGTCCTAGTCGTTGATGGAGCCTTTTCGCTCACGTGACCAGCAGGTATGCAAATTTAAGGGTCTCAATGGAGTGGTGGCTTGGTTATCGGCTAACATTTTTTTTTCATTTACGGTTAACAAAAAGTTAAAAATTAATTTCTTTGTTTCAAAAAGTTTTCTATCTTTAAAAGAAAAATAAAGGTCTTTGGATCATCTCGGGATGAAATAAGCTATTCTTTTGAAAAAAATTTAACATTTGATAGATCATACTTTTAATTTTATAAAGTATTTCACTTCCTGAATATTATTATACGCATAGAAATTTCAATGGTCAATTTAAAACAATCTCTGTAAAAAGCAAAAGCTGACACGCGAACGCCCAACTTAAGGCCGGGGCGCGACATTCATTTTTAACAGAAATGGCTGTTTTAACACTAGAGACGGATTATTCGTGTGAGACGGGTTATCCGTTTGATAATTCGCGTCAGATAGGTAAAAAGTGTTAATTTGAAAATGGATATGGTATTAAATTTGAATGAACAATCTGCCTGAATTTATTTTATCCGTCAATTTTGACGGACAGTTTGAAGATGGATTATCCATTTCAGATTGTCTGTGTACAGCCACCCCCTCCCCTCAGAAAAAAATCGGAGAAGGGTTTCTGTGGGGGAGGGGGCGGCTTTACAAAGGCTAGTCTCAGACGGATAATCCATTTCTAGCTGTAGTGTGAAAACGGCCAATAACAAAATTCCCGTGTCCAGTGTTTTTAATAACAGCGAAGGATTGTAAAGAACGACTGTCTGCCGTTGCCTTGTCCATAGGCCTTTTTATTCCGCGCGGCTAATGCGTTTCGCGTGGTCCGAGCGAGTTTTTTTCTCAGATACGCCACCGAAATGCCTTGACCGACAGTTGCGTGGGAAGACGCCGTACAGGGACTAGGCATGGTAGTGCCTACCTTAGCGTCAGAGAAAAACAGGGAATTGTTACAAGGAATTGTTGTTTATCGGTAACGTGTTTTACAAACAGTGACATCTCTGCGTGTTGTTTCACTAGTATTTCGATGGCACGACCTCCTGAAAATCACAAATATTAAACCCCAGTATTTTCGCTATGGAAAAAACTTGGTTCTTCGAGAGAGAGGTGGAAATGGAGCATAGGTCTAGGTCAACACCTAAAATGTGCTTGGCCTAACGTGCGTACGGAGTTAAGGGTAGCCGGGAAATAAACAACGCAAACATAAGTGAGTTTTGCACCTTCCCTAAAATAACAAATCTAGGGAACAGTTTATTTTACGGTTAACTCTTTCTTACCCTATTTACGGCTAACGGTTAAAATTTTTCAATTTTACGGCTATCGACTAAATTTTTGGCCGTTTTACGCCTATCGATCGCGAATAACCCCATTGAGAGCCTGATATGACCCTTCCAAAACAAGAAAAACTGCGTTCTTACCTACCACTTCCCTAGCCTGCGTAGCAAGCGTTTCCGCGCGAGTTCGTCGAGAACGTCGGGACGAGAGCAAAAAAAAAAAGGATTGATTGACGATTGACTCCCCTCTCCCTCCCTCTTCCACCTTTTTTTTTTTTGCTTCC
>CALNXI010004371.1:13458-27563 GCA_942486025.1 Porites evermanni
CCACGACCCACATTAATCAGTGTGGCTGTGGGTTTCATAAGACAAAGTTCCTTAGATGAAATGATATGCTTGGTTTGATCAGTATATGGCAAGCATAAAATGACAAAGTCTGACTCTTGCAACAGTTTCTTCAAGTCTGGGCAGAATGAAACACCTTTAAAAAATGATAGACATCAAAGTTGAATTCTATTTTATTATTTTGGGCTCATAAAGTTCTATTCATATGAAGTGAATTATTTACTCACTTAAAATCCTTATTATTATCTAATTATTGTTGCTAAATGCTGCAGCAAATAATACATTTTTTTTACATATAGAGTGTTTTCACTCACGTGGCCAGCATATATGCAAATTTATTGTAACAAAAGAAAGCATTTACATAAGAAAAGAGTTCAACTCCCAGAGGACTGGTTTGGGACACCAACGTGGCCGTCATTTCATTGTTTTGGGACACCAACATAGCCAACGTGACGTCATGTGAAAACACTCTATAAGGAGGGTATTTCCCTGTCATGGGGTTCATGTGTACCCTATGCCCTTCCCTACTACCAGCTGTGTAATACAGTCGAACCTTCCGTAAGTGACCACCCAAAATGCAAAGACTGACTGGTCGCTTACGGGAGGTGGTGATTTACAAGAATCAAACCACAGGGGGCCTCTTCCAAGAGGTCCAGGCACATTTACTTTATGGAAGACAATTTATAGCATGCAACATGTGTAGTTCCATGTTGTCACTAAAGTTCTTCGTATATTCTAAGTAGCATAGTGCACACAGCAAACATAGAGATCAAAGAATGCATCAAGTGGTGGCTTACAAGAGGTTGAAACCAATGGATAATCATTAACCATCAGGCCCAAAAAGTCATTGCCGTCGCTTAAAAGAGGTGGTCATTTACTAGAGGTTCCAACTATAAGGCTTTGACTGAGTTTTGGATTGGCAGTCGCTTATTGGAGGATGTTGCTTACGAGAGGTGGTCACTCATGGAGGTTCAACTGTAGTAAGAGTTTTTCAAAGTACTGTCTCGTCAATCCTTACCTAAGCATTTCTCTTGATCTCCTTTCCTAGTACGACTGTGATACAAGATTTTCATCTTGAATCCTTTTGCCTTTTTAGCAACTCCTTGTCCAACATTCCCAAAACCAATAATGCCAAGAGTAGAACCAGTGACTTGCTGTATAGGTTTGAATATTTGTATTTTTTGCTAAATTGAAAAAAAACATGACAGTATCAGTTAAATGCCAGATAGAAAATAAAAATCAATAATTAGGTGTAGTAAATATTGATATTGCCATGACAGAACAAGAAAAAAAAACTATTTTGAAAATGGTTGGGTATAAGTTTGAAATCAGTTCAGAAATCAATCCTTAAAAAAGAGTCAGTTTTCAGGAGAGTAAATCCACTGACCAAATTAAGGAGGTGCGATACAGCTGCCATCAATAATTGGGGGAGTATGCTCAGTGCTTCTTTTTAAGTGGTTTTAAATTAAAGTCGAACCTCCACTAACAGCCTCCTCTCTACAACAGCCACTTTTTTAGCGAACAGTCCATACATTGACTCTTTTTTAAACCTCTCTACCATGGCTACCTCTCTACAATGGCTTCTTTCTTCTGTCCTCAAGGTGGCTGTTGTGGAGAGGTTCAACTGTGTTAAACCAACCAGGCGGCACTTTATAGAGCTCCAGCATTCCTGTCAATGCTGTGAGCTCCAGCTGACCATATCTATGTAGACATGGGGAACCATCGTATATTATATTTGTGGACGAAGATTATCTATTATTTTTATACTGGAGGATGTCTCAGATCAGAAATTGAAGATGTGATGTTTTGTTGGTGCTCGCTTCCTTCACCTGCTTCTACTTGCCTTCTTTTCTCCACCACACATTGTCTTTTTAACGAACCTTGGATTACTTACAACCACAAACAGCCGCATATAAACCCTGGGCTTTTATATCTCTGTAAAGTGTTTTAGGAGGGCTTATAAAGGAAGGGGCTTATATCCAACAGAGGTTATGACTGGAATAGAAAAAGCACTTCCACACAAGCTACAGCCGTGCTGATCAAAATACATTTTGATCAGCATCACACAGGGCAGTCAAAACCGCTAGAGATGTCTGTATAATTATCTTATGATGATCTGCTTCTAGAGCAGAAGAGATCCTTTAAGCACCTCGGTATGACAGTAGACGAATCGTTGATGGCCTACCATTAGGATCTTTTAAAAGAAAGACATTCAAGTATTTGCAAGAACAAGACAAAACACAGCATAAGTGTAGATTGTAGATTAATTCATTTTAATTTTTAACACCTTTTTTTATTGTAAATATTAGTCTTTCCACTTTTTTACATGTACTATTGTTTTTCTTCAATCTTGAAATATTTTATTACTGCACATAGGTTTATACTGCTGTTTTTTCATACTCAGTTGAGCTATTTTTTTGCAGTAAAATAAAGTATTTATTATTATTATTTACCAGTTTTTAATTAAGCTTCAAAACGTCATAATAAATACAGGTAGATGAACCTATCACTGGGGGGAGTTTATAGGCGGCAGTTTACGGTATGCATGATAAAACTGGAGATATGCCCCGATGACCTAGCCATCTCCATTAAAGATATTGCAAACATGCTTCTAGACAGAGCAAGAGCACTCTCCACCCCCTCCCTCCCTCCCTTCCCCGCCGAACCCACCACCTGATCTCGAAGGATTTATAACATACAGTATCAGTATACCAATAATAATTATGTGTGTTGTGCTCACTTGGTCTGATGAAAAAGCAGTTGTTCTAGCGACCTTAGCAGCCAGCACAATCGACCTCGCAGACGCCAATAGCAATCCAAAAGCAAATTCGGCGACAGAGTCACTTTGAAAATGCTCAGGACTTCGCCCTACAAGAACACCATGATCTGTGGCTGCCTGCACGTCAATATGATTTATACCCATGCTTGGCGTGCTAATGACTCTTAAATTAGGTAGCAAGTCCATAATCTCTTTTCCCAACTTGTGGTCTGTTCGGGCATAACCACCGGTACACACTATACCTTCTATCTTTGCTCGTTCAGCTTCATTCAGATCAGTCACTGATACTTGATCTAGAAGTGTAAAATCGCCTTCGTAGGCTGGTGCAAGTTCAAAGAGCACGTTACAGGCAGGTATTGGAGGGGTAAAGGAAGAGCAGCATAACACAACGGGACGTGAAGCCATCGTTTCGGCTCTGCGAAAGTAAAGTTCTGCAGCAGACGGAGAAACGTGCGTGACACTTCATGAATATTAATGTCCGGTACCCAGACTTCTTGGCGAGAATGTTCATTTTGCGGTCATGTTCACAATAGAAATACAATGAAAGAAATGACATATCGACACCAGATCAAATATACACCATCTCTTATGAAACGCAGCAGTGCATTTCACACTCCGGCCACAGGTTCTGGACCAGGAACCCCTAACACACGACTCTGTCACGACTCGATGCAGCAGCAGACACTCACAGCCTCGTTATATAATACGTGCGGACCTTCCTCGGAATCGAAAGCCTTTGTGGACCTTCCGTACACGGCTGGTATTGGTTAGCGTATCTGAATTGTCACTGATTGATTGATTCAGCTATAAAGTATCCGACGTTCTTAAAGTATTCCTTACAGATCTTCAAATGGAGTTATAGTGGCAAGTCATGCTATTTTCGGGTGCAGTCACTCATGGACTTTTATAATAATCTGACTGAGTATTAAAACGCGAAAAGATGACAAATGAGCAACGAATTCACTAAAAATTACTCAACGTCCAAATGTTTTGCCGATAAATCCCTTTACATATACCTTAATTTTGGTACTTATAAATTTCGAGGATACTTAATTTCGCGGGCTTTTATTTTTGCATGGGCAGATATGAAAAAAGGGCATTATGGGTGACCCTATTGGGTGGAATGGTGGACTGACGGAATGACGAAACGGAATGACGGAATAAACGGAATACTCTAAAATACGGAATATACTAAAACACGGAATTTACAGAATACTACAAAAAAACACGGAATATATGGAATATTCTAAAACGCAGAATAAGAGAAAAATCTTTTAAAAAGGATATACATGTATACATACAGTCGACTCCCATAACTCGAACCCTCGCTACTGACTCGAACTTCGCGCTAACTCGAAGTAATACTAATTTTTGTTTCTGTTCGGATCATTTCCATTTTATCCTGTCCAAGCTTGTAGCTCTTTTTTTTTTCCAAATACACCGAAAATTTTGCTTGGGGATACAGTACCCAGGGATAACCGTTTCATAAGGCTAACTGGTGATTGACGTATTACACTGGATAAGGTAATTCTTCACCCTTAATTCCGGCCTTTAAATTATCCATAGCAGTGGTAAACACTTTCAAAAATGTGGACTCTGTATAAGTAGCAATATGTGGGGTGATGATCACATTTTGCATCTTAAAAAGAGGATGGTCTTTGGGAAGATTATCTGGTTCTGTTACATCCAGTGCAACACCTCTGATGACTCCATTATGTAGTGCAGCTGTCAGGTCATCATGATTGATAGTTCCTCCACGACCCACATTAATCAGTGTGGCTGTGGGTTTCATAAGACATAGTTCCTTTGATGAAATGATATGCTTGGTTTGATCAGTATATGGCAAGCATAAAATGACAAAGTCTGACTCTTGCAACAGTTTCTTCAAGTCTGGGCAGAATGAAACACCTAAAATGCATACCAAAAGTTAATAGTATGGGAAAAACACGCGAAAAAGATGTTGTTGGAATTATTGGTTTACTTCCTACCAATCACATTATTGCTTGTACAGTCTAACCTCTCCTTACGGACACCTCTATAATACGGACACCTCTCTATTACGGAGAGTTCGTTTGGTCCCATTTTACGAGCAGAATTTATCCAAGCCAATATTACAACGGCATAACGGAGTTTGTGAAGAAACGTTCGATGTTAACAGTAAAATAGCTCAATTAAAGCGAAATCTGTTAAATTTCATTGTCAGGAAGTCAAATCTACAAGAAATGGCAAACTTCGGCGATTATCCGGGAGATTTTCAGACTCTAATCTGGAGACCGGTTCAAAATCTGGAGTCTCCCGGATTATCCGGGAGAGTTGACAGCCCTGTAAACTACACCAAGGTAGGGGGCTGTTATTCAGGGTGCGTTCGATTGGGACATCTGGATTTAGATTTTAAAATCCGGATTTGCAATCGAACGCGAAATCCGAAAACGGATTTCAACGCCGAGATTTCTGTTTTTACCGTGAAAAAGGATTTGAAAAACTGTCCTTAAGGTGACTCGACCCAGTTTTTTTGGGGGGGTACCATCCTACTTTGAAGCTCTCTGGTATCCCCACCTTCACTTTTATCGTAAGTCTAACACATAGAATGGATAACATATAGATCAATCTACAATATAACATAAAAATTTTGGCGATCGGAGTAAATGTCATGTGGTTATAATGCCACGCCCCTTTGAGGTCTGAGTCGAAAATCTGCTGTTGCCGGCATTTTTTGGTGAAAATCTCTCGGCTACACATAGTGCGCATTAGTGCCTTGCGCTGAACAGAGTTTCACCAAAATCGCAAAGACCCAATTCGAGAAATTCAGCGGTTTCCAAATTTAGGTCATAATTTATGCGAAAATGATAAGCAAACTTTACACGGATTATATCTAATAAACTATGAGATTCATCTCTTTATTTTGGGCATCGTTATAACAGATGGGTCCTTGCAAGTCAGCAAAACGCTTTAGGGCCTTGTAAATGCGCGCGATTTCGAGCAAAGCAAACATATAGAAATTATAGTTTTCGCTATTTGTTGACGTTTGTCAGCGTTTAAGAGTCCTTCTCACGAAAAAAGCATTTTCTTAAAAATTCGTAGTTTTTTTTCCTTCAAATTTTTTCAGGGCCACAATTGATTAACTAACTACCCGGACTCTGAATTTCATGGTCATTGAAAAACTGTGACATTATCTTCTATAAGCCCAAACTTGAGTAAACATTGAAGATTTTTAGCGTTTTGGCTGAGTTTGTGCTTTGGGAGTTGTCTATTGTTTCTAGTCTGTCATTATACAGCATTCTTGTTCAGCACGCGTGCAATGACCACGCTTGGCTGACTTCCGAATGCTCACCGAGATATTCCCGTCACGAGTTGGTTTAATTATTGGCTTGCATTAAACCTATGAAAAAATGATATTTTTTTAATAGTAAGTAGATTTAGTGTGTAGCACTTCTTGATTTTTTTGCAAAGGCACAAGAAGCACGAGAATTGATTAAAAATTGTGACTTAAACCTCTATGTATCACGCGATGGCCTGTCTCACTGTACCAAAATTATTATATCTCGGTGAGCATTCGGAAGTCAGCCAAGCGCGGTCATTGCACGCGTGCTGAACAAGAATGCTGTATAATGACAGACTAGAAACAATAGACAACTCCCAAAGCACAAACTCAGCCAAAACGCTAAAAATCTTCAATGTTTACTCAAGTTTGGGCTTATAGAAGATAATGTCACAGTTTTTCAATGACCATGAAATTCAGAGTCCGGGTAGTTAGTTAATCAATTGTGGCCCTGAAAAAATTTGAAGGAAAAAAAACTACGAATTTTTAAGAAAATGCTTTTTTCGTGAGAAGGACTCTTAAACGCTGACAAACGTCAACAAATAGCGAAAACTATAATTTCTATATGTTTGCTTTGCTCGAAATCGCGCGCATTTACAAGGCCCTAAAGCGTTTTGCTGACTTGCAAGGACCCATCTGTTATAACGATGCCCAAAATAAAGAGATGAATCTCATAGTTTATTAGATATAATCCGTGTAAAGTTTGCTTATCATTTTCGCATAAATTATGACCTAAATTTGGAAACCGCTGAATTTCTCGAATTGGGTCTTTGCGATTTTGGTGAAACTCTGTTCAGCGCAAGGCACTAATGCGCACTATGTGTAGCCGAGAGATTTTCACGAAAAAATGCCGGCAACAGCAGATTTTCGACTCAGACCTCAAAGGGGCGTGGCATTATAACCACGTGACATTTACTCCGATCGCCAAAAATTTTATGTTATATTGTAGATTGATCTATATGTTATCCATTCTATGTGTTAGACTTACGATAAAAGTAAAGGTGGGGATACCAGAGAGCTTCAAAGTAGGATGGTACCCCCCCCAAAAAAACTGGGTCGAGTCACCTTAAGAACAGTGGTCTTGCATGCGCACGCATAATTAAGAAAAAGAAGACCGCTGTTCACGAGAACAGTTTTGCAAATCCGTATCGAACGGTGAAAAGGAAATCCAAAATCCACCCTGAGGACGGATTTCTCGGAGGTGAAATCTGTTTTCGGATTTCCCAATCGAACGCACCCTCAGATACCCATAAGACTCTTATGGAATGCCTGAATGAACAACATTTGTTCCTGCTCTTGTGGTCCTGAGAGAATATACGATTCACATGATGGTCACACTTAACTGACTTTACCTAAGCATTTTTCTTGGTCTTTTTTCCGCGTACGACTGTAATACAAGATTTTCATGTTGAATCCTTTTGCCTTTGCAGCAACTGCTCTTCCAATATTTCCAAAACCAATAATACCCAGAGTAGAACCAGTAACTTGCTGTATAGGACTGAACACTCCTATTTTTTGCTAAATTGAAAACACAAATAGTGGCAGTTAATGTGCTCCCAAATCATTGTACACAGCCGTTTTTAGTGTCGTCACGCAACGCTTCCCACGCGTTTTCGTGACGACACTAAAAACGACTACGGTTAATAATCCTGAATGAAAAGTATAAAATAATATTGTCGCTATGATCTGTCGCGAAGGGAGGTAGGGTTCTAATTAAGCATACCAGAATACGTATAAGTTCTTGTTTACTCACTTGGCCTGATGAAAAAACAGTTGTTCTGGCGACCTCATTAGCCAGCACAATCGACCTCGCAGACGCCAATAGCAATCCGAAAGCAAATTCAGCGACAGAGTCACTTTGAAAATGCCCAGGACTTCGGCCTACACGAACACCACGATCTGTGGCTGCCTGTACGTCAATATGATTTATACCCGTGCTTGGCGTGCTAATGACTTTCAAATTAGGTAGCAAGTCCATGATCTCTTTTCCCAACTCGTGGTCTGTTCGGGCATAACCACCGGTACAGATTATCCCTTCTATCTTCGCTCGCTCATCCTCCTTAAGATCAGCTACCGCCACCAGATCTAGTAGGGTAAAATCGCTTTCGTAGGCTGGTGCGAGTTCGAAGAGCACGTCAAAGGCAGGTCTTGGAGGGTTAAAGGAAGAGTAGCACAACACAACGGGACTTGAAGCCATCGTTTCGGATCGGTGCAAGTTGAGTTTTGCAAGTAGAAGCAGAAACGTGCGTGACGCTAATGGGTAACTTCCGGTACCCAGATTTCTTAGCGACAATGTACATGTTTTCTTTCCTTGTGATGACTTACATCGGTTTTATGATGTAAGCCTTATTCGTTTTTATTTTTTATTTTATTTTTTTTTTCTCACAATATGGATACAATGACAAACGTGTCGACACCAGGTAAAATTCAATGTTTCTTTAGGAATTCTAGTCTCACGCAATATTGCGTTCCACACTCTAGCCACAGGTCAGGTAACCCAAGCGCACCGCATTGTCACGACTCACGTATGTGAACACGCACAATGTCGGTAAAATAAGTGCGGAACTTTCTGAGAATCGGAAACCTTCGTGGATCTGCGGTAGAATACGGATGATAGCGCCGTGCTCAACCTACCTTGCTATTATTGTTCAGTGTATCTGAATTGTAGCCTGATTTTAATATTTATATTCCTTACAGATCTTCAAATGGAGTTATTTCCGAAAGTTGTGTTTTATCGGGTAGAGTAACGACACGACTTCTATAATGATCTGACTGAGTAAAAGCACGTTAAAAGCGCAACGAATTCAATAAACCAAAGTTCGATGTTTAGGTGATAGAGCGGTTTTCACTTGACTGTCGTAAAACCAAAACCAAAGTAAATACACTAGCCAACCAAAGGGCGTAGTAAAACCAAAACCAAACCAATTCCTCAATTACTTTCGACAGTCAAGTGAAAACCGCTCTAGTATTGTCTGATAAATCTCTTTACACGATGTTCAATGCTCATGCTCATGCCAAAGAGTTGGCAAAGTTAGACACCCCCAGTGGTCAACAAAATTTTATACGCGGTGGCTTCGCCCCGAGGTCCAAACCCTCACCCTTTTGTATACCATCTTTGACAGAAAAGGTACTCTTTTCGTATATCTTTTATTGGCAAATGGTATCCCATTCACACAGTAAATAGAACACTGCATCAATAAATGCACCGTCTGTAAATATGACTAAATCAGAGGGTATAAAACAAAAGAAGCAAGGCTGATTTTAAAGTCGGGAATATTAAATATATATATTTACCAATATTTCGGAAGGCACGGCCTTCCTTTTTCAGGGTCTTACATATAATGAAGAGGTAAAGCTAAGACGTTACAATTTAAAAAATTAAAGAATAGCGTGCAATATGATACTATAATAACACGTGAAAATTTAAATGGGAAAAAAGTGAACTTTGAAAACAAAAACCGTTGAAGTAGTGTCCAGATCTCTTTTTTAACCCTGGAGACTCCCAAATCAATTCCTACATGCACCCCTGTCAATTAATCAATGGAACTGAAAGTCTAACTTCTAAAAGACATCGGAAGATAACTTTGCAATCCCCCTTTTTGTACATTATGCTTTTATTTCCCCACTAAAATACTCCCCCTTGAGGTATCATCCACCATTCGTCCACTTTTCGGGACCGTCTTCGAGCGGATCGCGCTAGCGCTTGTAGCTTTAATATTTTACCCCTACAAACCATACATTTTGAAGTACTTAGCGTAAACGCGTCTGTTCTATTACGAGTGTTTCTTTCTCAGCACATTCGAGATGCATAAAAGTTAGATATCTGTGATTAACATCGCAAATGTCTTGGAAAGCGTTTTTTACAAGTCGCAAAACAGCTCTTATGCTATGTTCTAAATAGCACAAAAATTAGAAAAATATTGCCTAAATAATATTTTTACATTGGGCGCCCCATAACGTATACCGCTTTCAGTTAAAGTTATTGCTTACTTACTTGGCCTGATGAGAAAACAGTCGTTCTAGCGATCTCATTAGCCAGCACAATCGACCTCGCAGACGCCAATAGCAATCCGAAAGCAAATTCGGCCACAGCGTCACTTGGAAAATGCCCAGGACTTCGGCCTACACGAATACCACGATCTGTGGCTGCTTGTACGTCAATGTGATTTATACCCGTGCTTGGAGTGCTAATGACCTTTAAATTTGGTAGCAAGTTTATGATCTCTTTTCCCACCTTGCGGTGAGTACGGTTANAGCAAGTTTATGATCTCTTTTCCCACCTTGCGGTGAGTACGGTTAATTGCCCCGGTAGAGACTAATATCCCTTCTATCTTTGCTCGTTCATCTTCACTGAGATCGGTCACGGCTACTTCATCCAGTAGTGTGAAATCGCCTTCGTAGGCTGGTGTGAGTTCGAAGAGCAAGTCAAAGGCCGGTACTGGAGAGGTAAAGGAAGAGTAGCACAACACAACGGGACGTGAAGCCATCGTTTCGGCTCGGTTGAGTTCTTCAAGCAGAAGCAGAAGCACAAACGTGCGTGACACTTATGGCTAACTTCCGGTACCTAGATTTGTTAGCGACAATGTTCATGTTTTCTGTCCTTGTCATCACTTGCATCACCTATATTATGTGAGCCTTATTCTTTCTTTTTTTTTTTTCCTTTTTTTTCACAATATAGATACAATGACAAACATGTCGACACCAGAAGAGAAAAAAAAAACGTTTCTTAGGAATTCTAGTCTCACGAAATATTGCGTTCCACTCTCCAGCCACAGGTCAGGTAACCCAAGCGCACCGCAACGACTCACGAATGTGAACACGCACAATGTCTGCAAAATGAGTGCGGAACTTTCTCAGAATCGGAAACCTTGGTGGATCTGCCGTAGAACACGAATGATAGTGCCGTGCTCAACCGGCCTTCCTGTTATTGTTCAGTGTATCTGAATTGTCGCCTGATTTTAATATTTACATTCCTTACAGATCTTCCAATGGAGTTATTTCGGAAAGTTATGTTTTATCGGGTACAGTAACAACACCAGTTCTATAATAATCTGACTGAGTAAGCGCACGTTTAAAACGCAACAAATTCAATAAACCAAAGTTCGATGTTTAGGTGATAGCATTGTCTGATAAGTCTCTTTTCTCCTGTCCTTACACGATGTTCATTGTTCATGCCAGGAGCCCATAGATTCTTGCTCATGCCAATGAGTTTATAGACACTCCCAGTGGTCAACAAAATTTTATACCCGATTCAATGTCCAAACCCTTACCCTTTTATATATCATTTTCGACAGAAAAGGTACTCCTGATCTTCTCGTATATCTTTTATTGGCAAATGGTACCCCTCTCACATAGCAAATAGAACACTGCATCCCTAAATACACCGTCTATTAAATATGACTAAATCAGAGGAGCCCATTCATGTAAATCACTAAATCAGGAAGTTTTCTTGTTTTTTTTTTTGACAGCCATAAAGGCCTGTTAGCCCTTTCATATCCTTTCATATACCGCAATGACAGATTTCCCTAGCCTTTCATTACTTCAAATAGTGAAATCCCTACCCCTTTATATACCTGACGCCAGGAGGGCTCCTGCTGACGCCTGAAAAAAGTAACCCTTTTGGGCAGAGCCTCCCTGTATAAGCCATTATAGGGAGTAGCCCCCCACAGGGTTACACATAGAAATAGCCGACATATTTCACCACCACGAGCTTTGGAACCATAGCTTGTTAAAAACCTTCCTTGAAATAAAAAAAGTCCAAAAAAGAAGCTTGTTGGGGATTTTTGTTTCTGATAAATCTCTCCACCAAGTGGGAATGACTTGGGCAAGCTGTGATGAGCCACACCTCTGATGCAAGCTGCTGAACATGAGTCATGCCTTAAACTGGTAGTAAACTTTATTAACAGGCAAAGGAATAGTGACCATTGACAGAAACCCTAACCGGATGCCAATTGTAAGCTTCAGAAAATCAAATAGTACAGGTAAGTGTAAACAAGGAAATTTATTTCCTCTTTTATGAACAAATGTAGGTACTTCTTTACTTGTGCCCCAGTCCTGACATTAATAAAAGACACCCAAAATTTTGCAAGGGAATACAATGAGGGCAAACATCGCATACAGCTAACTGATGGCCGACTAATTACTATACTGGAGAAGGTAAATCTTTGCCTTTAATTCCAGCCTTCAAATTATCCAAAACGGTTGTAAACATTTTAAAAAATGTGGACTCTGTATAAGTAGCGATATGTGGGGTGATGATCACATTTTGCATCGTAAAAAGAGGATGGTCTTCAGGAAGATTATCTGGTTCTGTTACATCCAGTGCGGCTCCTCTGATGACTCCATTCCGTAATGCAGCTGTCAGGTCATCATGATTGACAGTTCCACCACGACCCACATTAATCAGTGTGGCTGTGGGTTTCATAAGACAAAGTTCCTTAGATGAAATGATATGCTTGGTTTGATCAGTATATGGCAAGCATAAAATGACAAAGTCTGACTCTTGCAACAGTTTCTTAAGCGGTTTTCACTTGACTGTCGTAAAACCAAAACCAAAGTAAATACACTAGCCAACCAAAGGGCGTAGTAAAACCAAAACCAAACCAATTCCTCAATTACTTTCGACAGTCAAGTGAAAACCGCTCTAGTATTGTCTGATAAATCTCTTTACACGATGTTCAATGCTCATGCTCATGCCAAAGAGTTGGCAAAGTTAGACACCCCCAGTGGTCAACAAAATTTTATACGCGGTGGCTTCGCCCCGAGGTCCAAACCCTCACCCTTTTGTATACCATCTTTGACAGAAAAGGTACTCTTTTCGTATATCTTTTATTGGCAAATGGTATCCCATTCACACAGTAAATAGAACACTGCATCAATAAATGCACCGTCTGTAAATATGACTAAATCAGAGGGTATAAAACAAAAGAAGCAAGGCTGATTTTAAAGTCGGGAATATTAAATATATATATTTACCAATATTTCGGAAGGCACGGCCTTCCTTTTTCAGGGTCTTACATATAATGAAGAGGTAAAGCTAAGACGTTACAATTTAAAAAATTAAAGAATAGCGTGCAATATGATACTATAATAACACGTGAAAATTTAAATGGGAAAAAAGTGAACTTTGAAAACAAAAACCGTTGAAGTAGTGTCCAGATCTCTTTTTTAACCCTGGAGACTCCCAAATCAATTCCTACATGCACCCCTGTCAATTAATCAATGGAACTGAAAGTCTAACTTCTAAAAGACATCGGAAGATAACTTTGCAATCCCCCTTTTTGTACATTATGCTTTTATTTCCCCACTAAAATACTCCCCCTTGAGGTATCATCCACCATTCGTCCACTTTTCGGGACCGTCTTCGAGCGGATCGCGCTAGCGCTTGTAGCTTTAATATTTTACCCCTACAAACCATACATTTTGAAGTACTTAGCGTAAACGCGTCTGTTCTATTACGAGTGTTTCTTTCTCAGCACATTCGAGATGCATAAAAGTTAGATATCTGTGATTAACATCGCAAATGTCTTGGAAAGCGTTTTTTACAAGTCGCAAAACAGCTCTTATGCTATGTTCTAAATAGCACAAAAATTAGAAAAATATTGCCTAAATAATATTTTTACATTGGGCGCCCCATAACGTATACCGCTTTCAGTTAAAGTTATTGCTTACTTACTTGGCCTGATGAGAAAACAGTCGTTCTAGCGATCTCATTAGCCAGCACAATCGACCTCGCAGACGCCAATAGCAATCCGAAAGCAAATTCGGCCACAGCGTCACTTGGAAAATGCCCAGGACTTCGGCCTACACGAATACCACGATCTGTGGCTGCTTGTACGTCAATGTGATTTATACCCGTGCTTGGAGTGCTAATGACCTTTAAATTTGGTAGCAAGTTTATGATCTCTTTTCCCACCTTGCGGTGAGTACGGTTAATTGCCCCGGTAGAGACTAATATCCCTTCTATCTTTGCTCGTTCATCTTCACTGA
>CALNXI010004372.1:0-27560 GCA_942486025.1 Porites evermanni
ATTGGAAGTTATCATTGCAAATGCCGAACAGGTTTTCAGTTGTACGATAGGACGACCTGCAAGGGTAACATTTTTTGCAACTATGATAAAATAGCAAATGTTAACTGATATTAAAGTAATCTTAGAGGAACTTAACTCTTTCTTGTCACGCACTACATTTTATTGGTCCATATGGACCAATAGGCAGAAAATTTATAAAAAAAATTGCGTTACCTCCCATTGACGTCAAACTTGGCACAAAAGAACATTGTAGAATTAGCCAATCACTGGCCGTGTTTTGTGGCAATCGGTTAAATAAATTATTCATACGGAATTTTTATGTGGAGAATCGCAGTGTGAGCGTAATGGCCAACCAGTTCAAGCGAGCCCGTGTTGGGGAAACAAGCTCAGAAGGAGCGACACCTCCAGTCTTTGAAGGAGATAGCGACCCAGAAGGCATGTCTAGTAGTGAAGAAAGCGAATTAGATCGCCTTCTTGCCAATGAAAGTGGAAATTCGAGGTAAGCGACAACAAGAGTTTTTCTTACGACGCCACACATGTCACAAGTAACAGAACACATGTTCGTGAATTGCGGGAAAATATGATTGTTATATACCTGTTACGCTTGAATTATTGCTTATTTCTTTAAAAAACCTTTCTAAGTTCACATTTTGAGGTGAAAAGCTCCGTATTTTTCGTTAGAAATGTCTTTTAGAGGCATCAGGGTAAAAAGATTTGATGCCGTGTATGGCTCTGACGCTGAAGTCTCGAGTTACTTCGAAAGTGCATTCTGTTGCCACGGAAGCATATCAGTGTGCGTGCTTTGAGTTTATGAGTTATAGTCGTTTTTTGTCATTTTCTGTTACGATTTTACTCTGTCTTTATATATTTGATGTTTTAGAAACACTGTAAAAACAATTTGCGAAATTACACAGGTTTTCTATGTTTTTTTTTTTAATTGAACAAGAATTTAGACTGGTTCTTGATGGAAGTGAGAGTGATGAAGGCGATGAAGGAGATGCTGGGGCTTCAGATGATGAAACTGGGGCAACTGGTCCTCCAGGTCAGTTTACTGTGATTATATATTTATGTAAAACCAAGTTTTTGCTGTCTATTGCATCATACACTGTCATATTTTAGATTATAATAGTTATATTGTTATTTTTGTTCTGTACAGTCCCCCCAGGGAGGAATGTCAGTGCAAATGGGCTTGGTTATGATGTTGTCATGAAACTAATGAACAAATTTTTGGATCAAGGTTATCATTTGTATGTTGATAACTTTTATACTTCCGTTACCCTTTTCAAAGACTTGTTTGCTCGTGGTGTCGCAGCCACAGGAACTATTATAGAAAGCAGGAGGGATTTTCCGCTAAATCTCAGGAATAGCAAACAATGGGCTAAGGGAAAGGATAGGGGCAGTATGCGATGGGAAAGGGACTCCCCCTGCCTAGCATTACAGTGGGTAGATAATAAGGTAGTTTCAGTACTAACCACTATTGACAATGCGAATGTCAAGAATTGTGTCACCCGGAAAGTAAAGACTGCAGAGGGTGGGTGGACCGCCATTCAGGTTCCACAGCCTGGGGCTATCCGTAACTACAATAAGTTTATGAATGCAGTTGACCGGTCTGACCAGATCTTAGGCACACAGAATGTACTAAGAAAGTGTGTAAGGTGGTGGAAAACTTTATTTTTTCATCTTATTGATATGGCAGTGGTAAATAGTTTTATTTTGTTCAAGGAATACCAGGCAAAATTTTCACATGAGCAGCCGGCTTTAGAGCGTACTGCTGATTACTCTCTCATTAATTATAGGGAGGAAATAGTAAGGCAGTTCTGTGATTTTCCTGAGTTTGACCATCCTCCAGTCCATGCCACCACAAAGCCAGTTCCTCATCCACCTGACCATGGGCGTTTTGTGACAGAACATATTCCCATTGTCGGTGAAGAAAGGAAAATGTGTGTGGTGTGTTGGAAAAGGGAAAAAACAGTTTATAAAGTTAGAACCTATTGCAGTGCCCCACAGTGTAACCACCACATGCACCTAACAAGTAAAAAAAAAATTGTTTCCAGTTGTTTCATTCTGTGGGTTATGATCATTGACCATTATGTTACAAAAAATTCTAAGAAAAATTTCAACTATTTGCATTTGTTCCTACTGATTTGGTTCATGTTATGGGTGAAAGATGGAACATTGTTATTTTGGCCAAAAATCAATTTTAGAGGCTCAGGAGGGCTTGATTTTCTTTTTACCACCCTCTCCTGTCCACTCCCATGTAGACACACACACCCAAGACAAAAGTCAAAAAAAAAAAAAAATTATTGATTTTTATGTGATGAAATGGTTATAAATAAAAATTTGTAATTAATTGTGTTTGTGTTCTTTTTTCACCAGATTTGGAGGATTTGCAGTCAATATACCAAGGAAAATTTTCTTTTTTAACTTTTCTCTATACTCAGAAGTCTGGGTCATATTTTTTGTATTTGGTAAAATTTTTTGGCATAAATTATGCTAATTTATGACAATTGTAATTTTTTTCTGGAATAATGTGAGCTCCCTTGGAGACAAACATTTTTTTTCTGTTAAGCCTCATCAGTGCTGATTACAATGATGTGTAGCTTTCAATTCTCCTGTAAATAGTTTTAGAAATATTCAATAAAAATAAAATGTGCTTAAAATATGCCTATTTTCAAGTGACAAGAATGAGTTAAATATGTAGTAATCTTAAGGATAGTGGTAGTGGAAGTAGTAACTTGACATCTGGCACAACTCAGTTATAATTAGTAGCCCTCATAGATTCTCACTGAAATTGATCACCACTACCTTAATAATCCTCGACATTCTCTTTTATAGGACTGATTATCCTCTGAATATCTTAATTCTTCAGATAAAACGAAAGCCGAATTCAATTGGTGTTTTATTCATTCAATCTATTAAAGTAATGCAAGTGTACAAGCCCAAGACAGGCTTACATAGAATGACCTATATGTAAAATTCCCCATCTTCAAAATATTTGCCTGACTCTCGCAGTTTTCGTCGTGTGAGGGCAGATAATCTTCATATTGCAGTAGGCTCATCCTTCCAGTAGAAATATTTGTGCATTTTTGCTTTAGTTGTGAGGCAGTATTTCCGACTATTTTGTTTAAGCTTATCGTGTGAATTCTCCCACCATTTTCCCAATTCTACACTCTAAAACAACCGAGGCACAGCGCCTCTAATTTGTTTGACATCTGGGCGTTCCTTTTTCAGTCTACTAGTTTACTGTTGACGTTTACTGTATAAGAATAAAGTAGACATCTTTCAAATTTTGGTCAACGCTAGCTGGCTATGAAAAACTAACCGTGTGATGTAAGCCAATCAGAAAGGGAAAAAATTTGGATATATATAGTACTATGTAAGTTCGAGGTTCTTATTCTTCCCTCTCTACAAAGAAAGAACAAGCCTTGCTTATTTGAGAGCAGTGCATCATCAGTGCCAATTTGATTTCTCACACAGATGTAAATGAATGCCACCAGAAATTTAAAGGCGACTGCAGCCATGAATGTGTAAATACTCAAGGAAGTTACTATTGTAGGTGTCCAAATGGACTACAACTTTTACAAGACAACAAGGCTTGTAAATGCCCGAAAGGTTTCCAGGAGTCGGCAAACAGGACAATTTGCTTGGGTGAGTAGCATTTTATTTTCCCTTGAAATTTCAGTTATAAAATGATGCGTGCAATTTTTTTTTCAAATTGGCATTTACAAGTCATATTACGTTTGGTAATACATGATAACTTTGTATTAATTTGGCCTCTCACAGATGTTGATGAATGTATTCAGAAATTTAAAGGCAATTGCAGCCATTTATGTGTCAATAGCCCAGGAGGTTACTACTGTAAGTGTCCAAATGGATTCCAAATGTCTCAAGACAACAAGACTCGTAAATGTCCAAAAGGTTTCAAGGAGTCGGCCAACGGGACAATGTGCTTGGGTAAGTTCCAACACAAAGACAGTGGTACGTAAAAAAATGAGGACAACAGCATTAAATGTTCATCCAGTTCTTTAGTTGAACTGATATCGACGTTTTTGTCTTCCTTGTCATTATAGTAGGGACATAGCACTTTGACCGCGGGGACGCCACTAAAAACATCACTGGAAAACTCTTTCCTCGTGTTTCAAAATATTTGCGAGACGATATTTACTCTTGAAACTCAGGTGGATTCAGTAAATTTTATCGCGTTGCCGTTCACGTTCCGAATAAAACTTAAAATCCAATCATTTCGTGTGAAGTGAAAGCAGAGAAAGTTTTAACGAAAGGCGTGATAGATGAGCAGATATTTTGTTTTTTGTTTTTTTTTTCCTAAACGTTGCTGTCATAGACTCGTAAGAGACAGTGGTGGTATTAGCAGCAGCTTGGTAGTGGTAGTAGAAGTAGAAGTGTTGATGGTAAGGGTTGTGGTAATAGTAGTGGTTAGTAGTAATGGTGGTGGGAGTTGTAGTGGTGGTAGTGGTAGTTTGAGTGTGAGTGGTGATGGTGGTAGTGGTCGTGATAATGGTAGTGGTCCAGTGCAACCCCCCTTTACAGACACCCACTTAATACGGACACCCACAAATAACGGACAGTTTCGTTAATAGTCGGAAAGCTCATATAGTTTCCCTAAAACTAACCCGCTTAATACAGACACCAGTTAATACGGACGACAGACACTATTTGGTGTCCCGAGTAACAAACTCCCATATATCGTCAACCCCGCTTTACGGACACTTTTCATATCTGCTTACTGTCTATGACTGAATATCTAGATCTTACCAGTGAAAACGAAACTGAAACAGCAAATGACCTTTTAAAGGTTCTGTCGAATATTAAGATCACCTGGCTGAGTCGCAAACTAAAATACAGATTCCATTGCCGTGTCTTTTAAGTTGAAGAACATTGACTTATAAGGAAAGTACAGTCCGATACCATAATCAAATATTGTAGAGTTGTTCGTAGGATGAACTTGTCACAGTTTAGTAGAAAACTTAAACAGAATTTTCTCGTGAAAATTTGTACTTTTGTCTTTATATCGTTAAAACCTCAATCCTTGGCGTTTTTTTCTTTCTGAAAGCCCGGTGAAGGATATAGCTCATTCGTGTCCCTTTTTCTTGGGTTCCACCGTGGTGATAATAGTTGTGGTCATGGACGTGCACGTGGTAGTGGTATTGGTGGTGGTGGTGGTGTTAGTGTTACTGGTAATTTTATAAAGGGCACTGGTAGCGGTAGTGGTTAGGGAAGTAGATGTGATGGCAGTGGTAGTGGTAGAGGCTGGTGGTAGTGCTAGTAGTAACCTGCGATCAGCGCCGTTTTCAGCAGCTATCAAACATTCTCTCTTAAGCTTTCAGGCTAAAATTGAGCCTGATGCCCCCTCAACTCGGCCTTACTCTTGGGACCATTTGATTGGTTGTTAAGTTGTTGTTGCCATTCCGAACGAGAATATTTGGGAGGTTAGACGTTTCGTAGAAGTTTTGTGTCAGGCTCTCTTGTATTTTTGTTTTGCTTTGTTTTGTTGTTGTTGTTGTTGTTGTTGTTGTTGTTTTTCTTGCTTGCTTTTGTTACGTTTTCTTTTCCTCTTCTCTTTTTTGGTGTTTAACATTCCTTTCCTTAAGTTAGTGACTGTTTCTATTATATATTCTCTACGCAGACGTAAATGAATGTAAACAACACAATAAAGGTGGATGTAGCCACGACTGTGAAAATACCTATGGAAGTTATCATTGCAAATGCCGAACAGGTTTTCAGTTGTACGATAGGACGACGTGCAAGGGTAACATTTATTGCAGCTGTGATAAAAAATGTGATTGATATTGAAATAATGTTAGAGGAAACTGAATATGTAGTAATGGTAAAGATAGTAGTAGTGGAAGTAGTAACTTGACACCAGGAACAATCTTACATAACCCTCAGACGTTCTCCCCTACATATTTGCATTACAATTGGGCCTGGCACAAACGTACACAAGTCAGTACTGCTGTGACTAAATTTGCTGATTGGTCGTAGAGTAATGTCATACGTTATGAAAATATGCCCTTTTTGCAGTTTATGTGTCTCGGAATTTGAGAAATTTCAAATGATTACTCTTGTCCTCTCTTGATCTTCTCAATTTACGGAAATAATTTGATAGCATTGAGGAGATAAATCCCTCTGCTGATCCCTGCATTGACAAGCAACGAAAAAAACCGACATTTCCAAAGGCGACTATTATTTCATTATTTGCTTGCCAGTGTTCTTTTTCTTATTTTGTTTTGTTTTGTTTTGTTTTGTGTTTTTGTTATTGTTATCATCATCATTATTATTATTATCATTATTTTGTTGTTGTCGTTTTTTGTTTGGTTAGTTTGACAGTTATTTTTTCACTATTTATCGATTTTTTCATTATATATTCTTTACGCAGACGTAAATGAATGTGAACAGTACAACGGTGGATGCAGCCACAACTGTATCAATACCGTCGGGAGTTTTTATTGCAAATGCCAAACAGGATTTCAGTTGAACAAAAAGGGGATCTGCGAGGGTAATACAATTAATGCAAATGTTTTTTGATCACATATTGCTGGCTTTTATATTTTATTCTTTCACCCTTTCAAAATATAACAAAATAGCCTAGTCTTTTCCAAAATGTACTGGTCCTATAGGAACAAGAATTTAGGCCATAAACCTCGTCATATAAAGCTTCATTATCGTGTCACTTTACTTTTATCACTGAAATTGATCATTGCTATCTTGATAATCCTCGAAAGTTGTCCGAAAACTTTTGGCATAAGCTTAAGGGTACATATAGCTTTAAAGTTCTTCATTGTGTTTTTTCGTATTTTTGTATTTTTACAATCCGTTCATTGTTTCGTTAACTTTTTTATTCAGTCAAAATAATACAAGCATTTTTTTTTTCAAGTCGTTGAAATTTAATAGACGCAGAATGATCCTGGCGTACTTGATGCTATGCAGCAATTGTTAGAATTGTCATTGAGAAGTCATATTCCGTTAGAAATACGTAACCTTGTATTAATTTGCCCTCACACAGATATTGATGAATGTATTCAGAAAGTTAAAAACAACTGCAGCCATACGTGTGTCAATAGTCCAGGAAGTTACTATTGTAATTGTACAATTGGATTCCAACTCTCACAAGACAACAAGACTTGTAAATGTCCAAAAGGTTTCCAGGAGTCGGTAAACAGGACCAGTTGCCTGGGTAAGTACCAACACAAAGACAGTGACAGTAAAAAATGAGGACAACAGCAGTTAATGTTCCTCCGGCTCTTTAGTTAAGCTGACATCGACGTTTTTGTCGTCCTGGTCATGATAGTACGGACTTGATACTTTGACAACGGCGGTGCAACTAAAACATCGCTGAAAAACTGAGTTTTCGTGCTTCAAAATGTTTGCGAGATTATATTTACTCGTTAAGACTCAGGTGGATTCACTAAAATTTGTCGCGTTGCCGTTCACGTTCTTAATAAAATATAAAATCCAATCATTTCTTGTGAAGTGAACGCAGAGAAAGAGTGATAGATGAGCAGATATTTAACAATTATTCTTTGAAATCGAGGTAAATATTCTTAAAGCCAACCGTTCAAAAGTACGATTTGATTGACGGATCAAATCATGCGTGAAAAATTTGCATGTAGCTGCAGTTTTATACAGTACATGCGCAAAAGTTAGATCTTTGCAGAATTTTCAAACATGGCAATTCGCAATTTCGCAAAAAAAAAAACAACGTAAGGGCTTAAATGGACCGTTAAAAGTTTAACTTGCTTCCTTACCTGAGGCGAAAATTAGAGCTTTGCCAAGTTAGTGAAAAAGATTTCTTGTGTCGTTCTCTGCATGATGCTAATATTGCGGCTGAGTTACTTGAGGTAAGGGGTCGTTTTTCTGTAGTGTTCTTTGTTCTATTTACATGAAATATACCGAGCTCACGCATTATCCACTCACTCGGAGGTGAATATTTAACAATTATTCCTCAAGCCCGAATGGGCTATTAACTCAGAGGCCATGAGGGCGAGAGGAATAATTGTTTTAGTAAAATCTAACTAGTTGGTAAAAAATATCAAGACAAAACAATTTTAGCTAGCAAAAGGTGATTCCGCCGCCATTGTTTTGGTTTTCAAAGCTAGCGCTTTTCGCTACTAGTGGGCTATAACATATAGCCTAAGTAGTAGCTCAACTAATCAGAACGCAGCATTGATAATAGACCACTAGTTGGATTTTACTAATGTTGAATAGTCCGAGATAGCGAAACGGTCAGATTGCTTAAAACACCAAGATCACTGAGTGTGCATGTACTAATTTGTCTTGATCCCTAAACCTTCTTTTTATCTCAAGAGGCAGAGGTGGTATTAGTGAAAGTGGAAGTGTTGATGGTAGTGGTTCTGGTAATAGTAGTGGTTAGTAGTAATGGTTGTGGAAGTTGTGGTGTTGGTAGTGGTAGTTTGAGTGGGAGTCGGGTGGTTGTGGTGTTGATGATGGTAGTTGTACGTTGGAACCCCGCTCTACAAACCCCACGGACAGTTTCTTTTTTTCAGTCGAAAAGCTCATATTTTGTGGAAGTTGTAGTGGTGGTAGTGATAGTTTGAGTGAGAGTCGTGTTGTTGTGGTGATGATGATGGTAGTTATAAGTTGGAACCCCGCTCTACCAACCCCACGGACAGTTTCTTTTCTCCCATAGTTTCCCTAAAATTATCCCGCTAAATATGGACACCAGTTAATAGGGACAACGGACACTTTTCAGTGTCCCGAGTCACAAAATCCCATATATAGTCAACCCCGTTTTACGGACACTATTCAACTGCGCTTTTTCTATGAATGAGTATCTAACCAGTGATAACCTCTCTGAAACAGCAAATGACCTTTAAAAGGTTCTGTCTGGTACTCAGTCCACCCGTCAATACAAAGTAAAGTCACGAACTCCATTGTCGTGGAGGTCTGTTAAGTTGAAGAACACTGACTTATAAGCAAAGTTTAGTCCGATACTGTGAGAAAAGATCGTGATCGTAGGGTTGTTTTAAGGATGAGCTTGTTGCAGTTAAAGCTTAGAAATAAAACTCTTCTCGTGAAAATGTATACTTTTTTTTCTGAAAACCCGGATAATACGGACACATCGTGTGTCCCATTGGTGTCCGTATTATTTGGTTTCCACTGTAGTGGTAATGGTTGTGACAACTTGGGGTCGTGGACGTACGCATGCTAGTGGCAGTGGTAGGGTAGATGTAGTGGTAATGGTAGTGGTAGTGGTAGTGTTGATGGTGGTAGTAGTGTTAGTGGTGGTGCATGGTGGTAGTGTTATTGGCAGTTTTGTAGAGGGTTGTGCTACCAGAAGTGGTATAGGGAATGGCATTGGTGGTGGTAGCGAAGATAGTAGTTTTAAGAGCAATATTGGTAGTGAGGGTGGTGGTAGTGGTAGTGGTAGAGGTAGTGCTAGTGCTAGTGCTAGTGCTAGTAGTAACTTGTGATCAGTCCCGTTTTCAGCAGCTCCCATACATTCTCTCTAACGCTATCACACTGAAATTGAACCTGATAAAAAGCCAACTAGGCCGTGCTCCTGCAACCATTTCATTGGCTGTTAACCTGTTGTTGCCAAGTGGCACGAGTTCATAGAAGGCTTATAACAGGCTCTCCAGCTAAAGCAAAACCAAAGTAGAGTCTGACCTCAGATTATGTTTGAGGTGATATTGGAAGCGGCACCAGTTCAAACAGTTGCAGTAACGGTACTGAGCAGTAGAAGCAGCTGTAGTAGTAGAAGAACATTTAATGTGAAGGACTTATTACCACTTTTATTTCTTTTACAGATGTAAATGAATGCCACCCCGATGTTAAAGGCAACTGCAGCCATTTATGTGTCAATAGTCAGGGAAGTTACTATTGTAAGTGTCCAAATGGATTCCAAATGTCTCAAGACAACAAGACTTGTAAGTGTCCAAAAGGTTTCCAGGAGTCGGCAAACAGGAACATTTGCCTGGGTAAGTAGTATTTAATTCTTCCCTGTAGTTTCGTACTTTGGGTTTATTAGACCTAAAAAATCTTATTGTTAATAGAAGTTAAGTGTTCAGTCACGAGAATTAAAAATGATACCAAAACGATCGAAAACTTTTGGCATGAGCTAAGGGACAGCTTTGAATATCTATAGTTTTGTTTTGTAAGCAGAAAACCATTTCTTATTTTTTTAACCCGGCAATTGGTTTATTAATTATTATTGTTGTTATTATTTTTTGTTCAAGTATAAACTGACAGGGAAAGGATTTTGATTTCTGTCGTAGTTTATATTTTAAGTCGTCGAAAGTTATTAGACCAATAACAATCCTGTTATACTGCTGTGAAGTAATATCTAAAATTGATATTGACAAGTCATATTTCAATTTGTTCTCTTACAGATATCGATGAATGTAATCAGGAAATTAAAGGCAATTGCAGCCATTTATGTGTCAATAGTCCAGGAAGTTACTATTGTAAGTGTCCAAATGGATTCCAAATGTCTCAAGACAACAAGATTTGTAAATGTCCAAAAGGTTTCCAGGAGTCGAATAACAGGACAATGTGCTTGGGTAAGTACCGGTACAAAGAGAGTGGCTGGTAATGATGCCTTTTAGTTGAATTGATCTCACCGTCTTCGTTGTCCTTATCGTAACAGTAGGTATTTTACGACCTTACAACGAAGATGCCAATAAAAACATCGTTCAAATCTTCGCGAGATGAAAATTAGTTCTCAACTCGTTCGAGCTTAAGTTGATGCAGCACAGTTTTCCGCCTTGCCGTTCACGTTCTCAGTAAAAACGTAAATTTTGATTTTTTCATGTCTTAGTTGTGCAGTCAAAGGCAAAAAAAGAATAAACGAAAAGCGTGATAGATAAGAAGAATTGTAAATTTTGCTTCCCAAACCTGTTTCTTTTTCTGATTTCTTTTTGTATCGTTGTCTTGATAATTTCGTCACTTTTTTTGTAGAGGAGTTGGTATTTGGAGCACAAGAAGCGTGGTAGTAGTAGTGGCATTGGTAGTGACAGTGGTAGTGGTAATGGTAGTGGAAGTGGTAGTGGTAGTGGTAATGGTAGTGGGAGTGGTAGTGGTAGCGGTAATGGTAGTGGTAGTGGATGTGGTAGTGGAAAGTTGTAGTAGTAGTAGTGGTAGTGATAGTGGTAGTCGTAGTTGTGGTGGTGGTGGTGTTAGTAGTGGTTTTTGTGATATTGGTAGTGATAGTGGTAGTGGTTGTGGTGTTGGTGGTTTTATTGGTAGTGGTAGTGATAGTAAGAGTGGTAGTGGTGGTAGTAGTGTTCGTGGTTGTTTTTGTTGTATTGGTAGTTGTAGTGATAGTGGTGGTGGTGGTGTTAGGGTGGTTTTTGTGGTATTGGTGGTCATAGTGGTAGTGATATTGGTAGTGGTGGTGGTGTTAGTAATGGTTTTTGTGGTATTGGTAGTGGTAGTGGAAGTGCTGGTGGTGTTAGTGGTAGTTTTTGTGGTATTGAAGGTCGTAGTGGTAGTAGTGGTGATAGTGGTAGTGGTGGTATTGTTAGTGGTGGGGTTTAATGTGGGGGTGGTGGTGCTAGTGTTATTGGTAATTTTATAAAGGTTACTGGTAGTGCTTGTGGTAAGGGTATTGTTAGTGGTGATGGCAGTGTTAGTGGTGGAAGTGGTATTGGTGGTTTTAAGAGTAATAGTATTGGTGAGGGTTGTGGTTGTGGTTGTGGCAGTGATAGGGGTGGTGGTAGCGGTAGTGGTAGACGTAATGGTAGTGCTAGTAGTGACCTTTGATCAGCCCCATTTTCAGGAGCTCCCATACATTCTCTCTTACGTTATCAGGCTAAAATTGAACCTGATAATGAGTCCCTTAACTGGGCCGTGCTCCTGCGACAGTTGTTGCCAAGCGAAACGATTTTTTTTTTTTTCGGGGGTGGGAGGGGGAAGGGAGAGCCGTATGTTTGATGTGATATTGGAAGCGGCACCAGTACAAACAGTTGTAGTAACAGTACTGAGCAGTAGAAGCAGCTGAAGAAATAGAACAGTTAATGTGAAGGACTTATTACTACTTTCTTTCTTTCTTTTTTTTTCTACAGATGTAAATGAATGCCATCCCGATGTTAAAGGCAACTGCAGCCAGTTATGTGTCAATAGTCAGGGAAGTTACTATTGTAAGTGTCCAAATGGATTTCAAATGTCACAGGACAACAAGACTTGTAAATGTCCAAAAGGTTTTCAGGAGTCGGTCAACGGGACAACGTGCTTGGGTAAGTAACATCTAATTTTCTCCTATAGTACTTTCGTTCTTTGGTTTATTAGACCCAAAAAAACTTATTACAGCAATTCATTGGTGTTTTGCCAGAGTTAAGAATGGTACCAAAACGTTCGAAAAAATATGGCATAAGCTAAGGTATAGCTTTGAATATCTATAGTTTTATTTTGTAAACAATAAGCATTTTGTACTTTTTTAAGCCGGTTCATGGTTTATTAATTATTATTGTTGTTGCTCTTATTTTTTGTTCAAGTATAAACTGACCATAAAGTGAAAAGATTTTGATTTTTGTCATAGTTTTTATTTCAGACTGTTGAAAATTATAAGACGCAAAATAATCCTTGTATACTGCTGTAACCACTGAAATTCTAATTGGCAAGTCATTTTTCAATTTGGTCTGTTACAGATATTGATGAATGCAATGAGAATGTTAAAAACAACTGCAACCATGTGTGTGTCAATAGTCCAGGAAGTTACTATTGTAAGTGTCCAAATGGATTTAAAATGTCTCAAGACAACAAGACATGTAAATGTCCAAAAGGTTTCCAGGAGTCGAATAACAGGACCAAGTAGTAGTATCTAATTTTCCACTGTAGTTTCATGTTTTAGGTTTATTAGACCTAAAAAATCTTATGGTTAATAGAAGTTAAGTGTTATGTCACGAGAATTAAAAATGATACCAAAACGATCAAAAACTAATAGAAGTTAAGCGGTACTTTACCAGAATTAAGAGTGACTTCAAAACGTTTGAAAAGATTTGGCGTACATTTGTAAGGTAAGTGGTAGCTTTGAATTTCTATAGTTATATTTTGTAAGCAAATAATCATTTCGCTTTTTTTTTACCTGTTCATGGCTTATCAAATATTATTGTTGTTGTTATTTTATTTACATATTCATTTATTTATGTATTTTTTCAAGAATAAACTGTCAATTAAGTGAAAAGATTTTGCCGATTTCTGCCATGTTTTTTTTTTTTTGGAGTCGTCGATAGTTGTAAGACGTAGAATAATCCTACTGCTGTGAAGTAACATCTTAAATATTGACCGTCAATTTATTTTATTTTTATTTATTTGCCACACAATAATTACAAAAAATATAGGAAAAGAAGAAAAAAAGAAGTGGCGAGGAGCCCTAACAGAAACTAGAGGAGCTTTTGAGAGGTTAGGCCTCCTCGAACTATGAGCTAGAACTGTTTCACATCAATTTAGAGAAAACAAGGCGAAAAGTCGAAGATGGAACGACTTATTAATTTTTTTCATACTTACTTAATAATTTAATCTTCATTTTTTTCTTAAAAGAGGAGAGGGATTGAGAGTTGATGACCTTGTTGTCAAGTGAATTAAAAAAAACTTAGGCCCTTGAAAAAAGGGCTAGAACTTCTTCGTGTTTGTACGACAATACGGTAGACGGTAGGCCTGGGAATTTCTTGTATTGTAAGAGTGGAATTGATTGCTTTGAGAGAAATTGTTATTAAACTTTGGAGGTAAGAATGAATTTTTGCAAGAATACATAAATTGGCCCAGTTGAAGCAAATGGATATCATTAAATTTTAGTATACCGAGTTCCTTAAAGATGGGTTCAGTATGAGCATTGAAATGTAATTTATTAATAATTCTAATAATGCGCTTTTGCAGGATAACAAGGCGGCGGAGATTGGTTTTATAGGTCGAAGCCCAAACGATATTGCAGTAGTGAAAATAAGGATAAATTAAGGAATAGTAGAGCATACGTAAAGACGATTAAGGAAGAAAGAAGCTGCATCTAGATATTATACCGATTGACTTCGCAACTTTACTTGCAACGTGTGATATTTCCGACTTCCAATTTAGGTTTTCATCCAAAATTACGCCTAGAAAATTTGTCTCTTTTACTTCAACAATATTTTGATTATCTATACTTATTTGAATATTACAAATTGAACGCTTTTGTCTTGGTTTAAAGACCATAAATTTAGTCTTTTTAAGATTTAGAGAAAGCTTGTTTGCTTTAAACCAGATTGACAGTTTGCCCATCTCCAAGTTTAACATATCTGAGTGTTAGTTCAGATCTTTATGTAACATGAATACATTGGTATCGTCAGCGAACAATATCAGATTTAATAGATTAGAAGTATTGTTGATGTCGTTAATGTACAGTAAGAAAGATAGAGGTCCGAGGAAAGAACCCTGAGGGACCCCACAAGAGATTTCATTTCTTAACGAACGGTGGCCATTATATTCAACATATTGCTTTCTGTTTGAAAAGTAACTTCTTATCCAGTCCAGCGCTAAGCCACGAATACCGTAATGTTCCAGTTTATCAAAAAGGATTATATGATTTACAGTGTCAAAGGCTTTTGAGAGGTCAAGTAAAATACCTACGGAAAATTCACCTCGGTCAAAGGCCGTGGAGATCTTATCATGCAAGTCGATTAGCGCGAGTGCAGTGGAATGATTTTTCCTGAAGCCGCATTGGTTACTACTACAATATCAATGACAAGTCATATTTCAATTTGGTGTCTCCTAGATATTGATGAATGCAATGAGAATGTTAAAAACAACTGCAGCCATTTATGTGTCAATAGTCCAGGGAGTTACTACTGTCAGTGTCCAAATGGATTCCAAATGTCACAAGACAACAAGACTTGTAAATGTCCAAAAGGTTTCCAGGGGTCGGTCGATAGGACAATGTGCTTGGGTAAGTAATAACACAAAGACAGTTGAATTGTTTCCACCATCTTCGTCGTCCTTATGGTAATAGAGACCTTAAGCAAGGATGACGACGACGGCAGTGAAAACGTCGTTAAAAAAATGAATTTGCTTAATCGCGTCTGCTTGGACCCGCTCAATATGTCAAATGTAGGCGACTTTTCCCGGAGCTGAATTCTTAAGGATTTTATTCAGGTTCAAAAAGAGGAAGGCAAATTCGTCATCGTATGTTCACGTCCTCCATAAACGGCAAGTTGGGACGTTTCACGTCGTGTTCGTGCGGTGGACGTCAAAGAAATGTACTAAAAAGCGTGATGCACATGTAGAGCTGTTGTTTTGATCATTAAACCTGTTGTTTTTTTGAAGTCGTCGTTGTGGTCGTCGTCGTACTTGCTTAAGCTCCTAATATTAGGGAACTTAAGAACCACGACGAAGCTCACGACGACGCCGTCTGTTGACTAGGAAATGACTGGAGCGAGAACGTCAGTTTCGCGTTCGCTCGCTCGGCCTCCACAACTGTTGTCATTCTTCGAAGTAAAACAATTCATTAGTCGAATTTTCAATCAACATCGCTTTTTAGAGTAGTAGAAAACTAGTAGTGGCAACACAGTTTCAGGTATAGCCATCTTGATTTCTAAGCTGTCATCTGCCAAGTAACATTGACTTCAACAGACATATAACTGTAACATGTTTGTCTCTAAAGAAAAATTTCAGTGAAACTGAAAAAATAGCATTTCACCATCATATTCCGAAAAAATAACTTCACATCGGGTGGGCGGGTAAAAAAAGGTGAAGCAGCAGTTGTTTAAAATATTGGTGAAATGACTGACTCCCTTGAAAATGCATGTGACGTCACGTGATGTCGTAAATTTACGTACATTTATAGTATCTATAATATTTGGTTTTTAACGATACATTCACTTAGTCTTCCCAGAGGATAAGAATTTCTAGCCCGTGTCGCAGACATTCTAATCCGCTTTGTGTCAGTTAGACGATGCGCAAGCTAACTGCAACGCTAACTAACAATTCCTAATCAACGTCTTATGACGAGAGTAAAATGAAATTTTAATAATGATTTCAGATTGTGGAATGTCACTTCATACTGAGAACTTAACATCGGCCGATTTTCGTAACGTTAGCCAACGCCAGCTTCGTGGACGCTTCCCATTGGGTACAACAGTAAAGACGTTTTTCCGTTAGGTTCAAAATCACGGCTATAGCTACTCAAG
This sequence comes from Porites evermanni, assembly GCA_942486025.1. Taxonomy (NCBI): domain Eukaryota; kingdom Metazoa; phylum Cnidaria; class Anthozoa; order Scleractinia; family Poritidae; genus Porites; species Porites evermanni. The sequence goes on from CALNXI010004372.1 coordinate 16,134, forward strand.
GAGGAGCGAACTTGAACAACCGGGTGAAGCGATACGGACTTCGCTTTTTCGTTGGTGCAAAGTCAGTTCCTTATACAGAGTCTGGTATAGAAAAGGTTGGATATAGTTATAGACCTTTAGGGCCAGTTATTTGAACGGAGTTTAGCCCGTGTTTAACAAAACCGCGTTCTAAGCCATTTTCATTATGCCCAACGCTTTTATCTAAACACTATTTTTCGTAAACAATTGGAGCAAAGCATTCAGCGTGGACTGGAAAAGTACTTATTCTCTTAGGTTAACCCCTTAAGAAAGAGATCTGGAGGCCAATGATTTCTTAAACCGTTGCCTACAAGTAAGTTAGACTTACTTGAAAAAAACACCGCCCCCTTAAGTTTAATGCACACGCGAAGCCTTCGCTGAAAGTATTTTTCTTGCTATAGCCAGTGAGGTGAAGACTTTTTTTTCTCCTAAACTTACTATAAGAGGTTTGGCCAGAAATAGGACCCGACAACACAAGGCCATGTTCATTTGGAGTCTTATACCGAACTAATAGGAACACCCGACTTCATCCAAATAGATATATATATATATATATAACTATCAATTGACAGGGGGTGATATATATCCCCCATACCCATCCCAGAAAAAAAAAAAGGGAATGGAAAAGACAAACAATGCACCCTTTAGCCCAGAATTTTTTCGAGTAACCATTTATACTTTAATCCTTGAATTTTACTAAAATGAATCTAGTCCGTTTAAATTAGGACGTGCGTTAGTGAAGTGCAAATCAGAAAGAGAAAAAAAAGTGGCTGTACAATCAATTTGACGTTATTATATATAACTTTAAATCTTTGCAGTAAAGAATTGCAAGTTCCTTTTCTAATTTATTTATTTATTTATTTATGGTAAAGTAGGGACATTGTTACGAGGATATTGCTGTCTTTGGTTTTTGTCACAGATCGACGCACAAAATGCTCGTACTTATGAACCAAATATCAAACAATGTTCACCAATTTTCTTATTTATTTATTTATTTATTGTAATGTGGTATGTGGTTTAAAAGGGCTTTGTTACGAGGATATTGCTGTCTTTGGTTTTTGTCACAGAAGCACAAAATGCTCATACTTATGAACCAGATATCAAACAATTTTCACCAGAGAGCACTAACCAGAATTATTAAATTATAAAAACCAGGGCCTTTTTCAAGTTTTAATCCATATCCATCCTTTCCGTTCGTAGCGAGAGGAAACTGTCGACGGGAAACTGTTTCAATGGCTTAAGTAACAAACTGGGCCATACGTCAGGGAATTAAATTGATGCGAAGACTCATTTTCATCAGCTTTTTAAACAGGTTGCAAATAGCGTGACATAGCCCTTTTTAACTAACATTACATTTACTTTTTTGGTCGGTTTGTTGTTGTTGTTGTTGTTATTGTTGTTGTTTTTGAGAGGGTTGTTTGTTTCGACATTTTAGTTACTTTTTTCATTGTTCTTTTATTCTGTATCTTTTCAAAGATCATAAATGGTAATGAAGACGCTAACTCTGTAGTAAAGTACCATTTCAAAGAGCCGTTTGTTACCAAAGCCTTACAAATTTTGCCGGATGTTGACACCTCGCAGGAGGTTTACTTAAGAACAGAAATATATGGATGTCTTCCTACTCCTGGTAATGGCGTTATCATAGTGCACTGATAACTAATGATTTAATAAAAAAAATAGTGGATGATGTTCGTCTAATATCCGGAATAATCAAGGTCGAGGCGGATATCAGGAAAACCAATTCTAATACTTGTTTTATTATACATTGGTTTGAAAAAATAACGACAAGTTCCTCTTCACACGGAAGAAAGTTTGATATTGCTCTTGCAAATCAGTGTGCATTGTTCGCGCGACCTTCAGATTTGTCGGCAATTGGCTAGCAAAAAACTGACTAATTGTAGGTTGCGCTGATTTCCACAATTAATTGAAATATCTCAGCTAATGAGAATTCAGACAGTAAGAACCATGTGAAAGTAAATAATGCAAGTTAAAATGACACTAGAACACCTATGTAGAATAAATACTACTTTATGGAGGGCAAGTATTGAGTCATGATCAAAGATCTTGTCCATGACCCGACTCATTTTTAACGAAGAATATTTCCCTTAGCAAATACTAAACACTTAATGACTGGTTCCGAAGGAAACAGTTAATTTTGCTGCGCCTCGGTTTGAACATTGAAATTGGAGGGAAACAAAATTAACTGTTTCCCAAGGGACCAATCTTTAAGTGATTTGTTATATAGCTGTAAATTTTGAAGCTGGAAATTCATTAGACCTCAGCGTAACAGTGGTCGTCGGTCAACATTCGCAGATAACATTGCATTGTTACTCTCAGACGTCATAGATTTTTTGCAATGTTGCCCTCTCGGCGATTTTGGCAGGGAACAGTTTCATTGTTAGATGTCATGTTACCTGGAATTAACCAACAAGAGCGCGCGCTGTTAAGAAGAAATTTTCAGCTATAAAACATTTGGATATATGTCACTATCACTACAAATCAGTATCTATCCAGCAACAACAAAACTTTTAGTATACCAAAAAAAGAACAGGAATGGAGATTTCAAGACCTTTGTAATTTGATTGTAATTTGAGTGTCATTTGTTCGTTCTGTGCAAAGTAAATTATATTAATTAAGGAATTTATTAAGCAACCGTGACACTGGGTAAGTTATAATTTTTTTATCAAAGTAAACCGACAGCCTAAATTAGGCCTTCCATTGAATCTTATGTAAGTCCCGTAAACCCATGGTTTAAACTAGCACCCCATTTAAGTTTTTAGCTTTCATGTCTCCTTCATTTAAAATGTAACTTCTCTCTGTTCTGTTTTTGTTTAGATTGCATCCTGGTGGGTTCAATGTTTTGGGGACTGTGGTCGCAAAGAGATCACTCAAATAATTACTACAAGGCTTTCATCTTAGGGACAAATTACACTCATATTGAGTTCATCTTGGAATACAATAACGGATTTAATAAAGTGTACAAACGGACTGATCAAGTACTCATAATAGATAAGGTTCCAGAAAGGAATGAAGTATCAGTCAAAACGTCAGTTATAGCTGTTCACAAACCTGCAAAGCCAGAGTGGTACCGAACTGGTATCGTAATGAGTACGTTTGCTTCAATGGTGTCAGTAAGGTTTGATGACGGTCATTTCGGACGGGTTTCTCTACAAGAGCTTCGCTTAGTTAAACGACCACGACTTTGTCAAGCAAAGCATCTAATACAAGGTTTGTAACGAATACTAAAACTCGCAGCCGGTTTCATAATTGTGCCAACATAGATGAGCGTCACCCTCGTAATGTTGCCACAATCATCCTACCTGTTCTTTCCTTGTTATTGTGTTGAGGTATTACTGCTAACAGGGAGTAGCGAATTTAAGCACCACGTTTTCCCTCACGTTTGCCTTTTCCCGGCGTCTTTAATCAGGAAAGCTGCTTGTGCTTTAGCTTCGCGTATACCCCAAATACGTAGCCCTCCATGCCATCCAGGTGGAATTCATCTTCAATGGTCAACTGGGAGGGAGTCGGTTTTCTGTTAGCTGAGATGGCGTTTGACTTTCCTTTATCAATTTGTTTATGAGCAGCATGAAAATTAAACCAGCATTTTTCAAACACGTCCGTTTTTACTTGCGTCTTTTCTGGACGTGAAGACCAGTCTATTCACCTGTCAAATTAAACGGCAAACGTGAAGAATGGCGGGAAAAAAGTTGATCACGTGTAGCCCAGCCCGCTTACAATCCCTCTCTTTCCTATTTTTCGCGCTTTGCGCACACTGTCCGAGTTGAAAAAAAATTGTGGACAGGCTAGATCACGTGGATATCTCTGTCCTTTACCTTAAAAGTGTTTTTAAATCTCTATCTCGATACTGTCAAACTTCCACTAACGGCCACCTCTCGGCAACAGCCATTAATTTTTGTCCCGGTAGATAGTCCATACATTGGCTCTTGTTTAAACCTCTCTACAACGGCAACGGCCACTAAGGCGTGTCCCAACTGCCAAAATAAGCTCTCGACAACAGCCAGAATTTTTTCAGCAACTGACGAGAAAGTAAAGAATGGTCGTGAAAATTGATTCGTTTGGTACGTTGATGATTAATCGCGGTAATCGTACTTTGACTGTGTTCCATTTATGCTGCTGCAGCGTAATCATAAATTTTCTACGATACTCATAGTCAATGTTGCGAACCTTGTTCGTTTTGTCACGTTAACATTTTGATACAAAACGCTATTCGAGTTTGTTGTGCATTTTATCTCTATATATTATTTATAATTGGATTACCATTATGGGATACAGTAAGCATGAACTTAGCACGATAAACATGTTGTACGCACTAGAACAAATTGGGTCCCATTACACCCCTACCTGTCCATAACGGCCACCTCTCCACAGCAGCCACTTTCTTCTGTCCCCAAGGTGGCCGTTGTGAAGAGGTTCGACGGTATTTTGAAAGTCGTTTAAGCGTAAAAGATAGATCACTATAATTTTTTGCTTTACCAGATCATAGCAACATTACTACTACTGACTATGTCGCTAGTCCATAACTATGGCGCGAGACCTTAATGGCGTAGCTACACTTATTTTAAAAATGTATTCCAAATTTGATTATATTCATTTTTTTTTTTGCTAAAATAGAACTGCTATAATCCTTCATCTTTGCAGGTAGATTGTTCACCTGATTTTTACTAGCAAGTCTAAAACTAGTGAATGAATAGAATTTCGAAATTTTCTCGAGATACAGAAAGTAAACATCAACTGGTGCTATATACCGTATTTTGTTTTATAATCAATTTGACCCTTATTACGTCCTACGTTCCTCCGTATTCCAAACACTGTTATTGGTTGGTCGTTTGAGTAGTGTCTGGGTGCGGAATGGAACAATCAATAATTTTCACGCCTACGCCCATCGCGTATGTCTGGCGTGTTTTCCAGTCATGGAAACTCATTTTACGTAGAATAGTCCTCCCATATTTCTATGAAGCAACAGTTAAAATTGACACTGACAAGTCACATTTCAATTTGGTCTCTCACAGATATCGATGAATGCCGTCAGAAATTTAAAGGTAACTGCAGCCATATGTGTGTCAATAGTCCAGGAAGTTACTATTGTAAGTGTCCAAATGGATTCCAAATGTCACAAGACAACAAGACTTGTAAATGTCCAGAAGGTTTCCAGGAGTCGCCCAACAGGACAATGTGCTTGGGTAAGTATCATCAAAAAGAGTGTGGCAGGTAGAAAAGAGGACAACAACTAATGACGTTTATCCATCCTTAACCAACCTCACCGTCTGAAAAAACTGACTTCTCGTCCTTTAAAACCTTTGCGACAATTGTATGAACTCGCTCAAGCTAAGATGGCCATATTAGAATTTTTCGCCTTACCGTTCACGTTCTAAATAAACGTAAAATCTCTCCATTTCTTGTAAATTATCTTCATATTTTATTTTGTAATGAAAGAACAATTTCGTATTTATCAATCTGTTCATTCAATTTGCTGTTTTAATCAGTTATTAAACATGACGTTAAAAGTTTATGTTTTTTTTCTAGTCGTCGAAAATCAGCATTATACATGGAATAATCCTCGCGTATATACTGTTATACAGCAACAATTAGTGGTGGAGTTTATGTTAGTGGTGGCAGTGTTATTGGTAGTTTTATAAAAGGTAGTGGTAGTGGTGAGGGTATTGTTAATGGTGATGGCAGTGGTAGTGTTAGTGGCTTTTGCGATAGTGGTGGTCGTTGTGGCAGTGATAGTGATAGTGGTGGTGGTGGTGTTAGTGGTGGTTTTTGTGTTAGTGGTGGGGTTTGTGGTAATGGTGGTGTTGGTAGTGTTATTGGTAGTTATTTACAGGATACTGGTATTGTTAGTGGGGATGGCAGTGTTAGTGGTGGTGGTGGTGGAAGTGGGATTAGTAGAGCAATAGTAGTGATGGGGGTGGTGGTAGCGGTAGTGGTAGACGAAATGGTAGTGCATGTGGTGACCTTTGATCAGCTCCATTTTCAGCAGCTCCCATACCTCNTTGTGGCAGTGATAGTGATAGTGGTGGTGGTGGTGTTAGTGGTGGTTTTTGTGTTAGTGGTGGGGTTTGTGGTAATGGTGGTGTTGGTAGTGTTATTGGTAGTTATTTACAGGATACTGGTATTGTTAGTGGTGATGGCAGTGTTAGTGGTGGTGGTGGTGGAAGTGGTATTAGTAGAGCAATAGTAGTGATGGGGGTGGTGGTAGCGGTAGTGGTAGACGAAATGGTAGTGCAAGTGGTGACCTTTGATCAGCCCCATTTTCAGCAGCTCCCATACATCCTCTCTTACGCTATTACGCTAAAATTGAACCTGATAATGACCTTCTTATCTGGGCCGTGCTCCTGCGACCATTCGATTGGCTGTCAGGCTGTTGTTGCAAAGCGTAACGAGAAATTTTTTTTTTTAGGGGGGGGGGAGGTTGGGGAGGGTTTTCATGTAAGGTTTATATCAGGCTCTCCGGTTAAAGGGAAACGAAAATAGAGTCTGATCTCAAATTATGTTTGAGGTGATATTAGAAGCGGCACCATGCAGTACAAACAGTTGCAGTAACAGTACTGAGCAGTAGAAGCAGCTGTAGAAGTAAAACAGTTAATGTGAAGGACTTATAACCACTTTATTTCTTTCTCTCTCTCTCTTTTTTTTTTTTTTTTTTTACAGATGTAAATGAATGCCATACCGATGTTAAAGGCAATTGCAGCCATTTATGTGTTAATAGTCAGGGAAGTTACTATTGTAAGTGTCCAAATGGATTCCAAATGTCTGATGACAACAAGACTTGTAAATGTCCAAAAGGTTTCCAAGAGTCTAATAACAGGTCCATTTGTCTGGGTAAGTAGTATCTAATTTTCCCCTGTGGTTTCGTATTTTAGGTTTATTAGACCTCAAAAAAACTTATTATTAATAGCAGTTAAGTGGTATTACACCAGAATTAAGAATGATTCCGAAACGTTTAAAAACGTTTGGCATAAGTTAAGTAGTAGCTTTGTATTTCTATAGTTATATTTTGTAAGTAAATAACCATTTCGTATTTTTTTTACCTGTTTCTGGTTTTTTAATTATTATGGTTGTTGTTGTTGTTATATTTTTTTTGGAGTCGTCGAAAATTGTAAGACGTAAAATAATCCTTGTATACTCCTGTGAAGTAACATCTACCATATTGATCGTCAGTATGGCAAGTCATATTTCAATTTGGTGTCTCCCAGGTATCGATAAATGTAATGAGAATGCTAAAAACAACTGCAGCCATTTGTGTATCAATAGTCCAGGAAGTTACTATTGTCATTGTCTAAATGGATTCCAAATGTCACAAAACAACAAGACTTGTAAATGTCCAAAAGGTTTCCAGGAGTCGGTCAAAGGGACAATGTGCTTGGGTATATAAGTAGCATCTAATTTTCTCCCGTAGTTTGGTACTTTGCTTAACTAGACCTAAAAAAACTTATTACAGCAATTCATTGGTGTTTTGCCAGAGTTAAGAATAATACCAAAACGTTCGAAAAAAAAATTGCATAAGCTAAGGTACAGCTTTGAATAATATAATTTTATTTCGTAAGCAGTTAACCGTTTCGTAGTTCTTTAACCCGGTTAATAGTTTATTAATTATTATTGTTGTTGCTAGTCTCGTCCTCCACATCTGCATCCGTGTCAGCTAGTGTTTCGAACAGTGCTTCGGCCTCCACATCGCCCAATGTGTCCCCAAGTGTTTCGGCCTCCACCCCTGCTAGCGTGTCAGCCAGTGTATCAACAAGTACTTCGGCCTCCACATCGCCCAGTGTGTCGCCAAGTGTCTCGGCCTCCACCTCTGCTAGCGTGTCAGCCAGTTTCTCCACCAGTGCTTCGGCCCCCACAACTCCCAGTGTGTCGCCAAGTGTCTCGGCCTCCACCTCTGCTAGCGTGTCAGCCAGTGTGTCAACAAGTACTTCGGCTTCCACATCGCCCATTGTGTCGCCAAGTGTCTCGGCCTCTACCTATGCTAGCCTGTCAGCCAGTGTGTCAACAAGTACTTCGGCCTCCACATCGTCCAGTGTGTCGCCAAGTGTCTCGGCCTCCACCTCTGCTAGCCTGTCAGCCAGTGTGTCAACAAGTACTTCGGCTTCCACATCGCCCATTGTGTCGCCAAGTGTCTCGGCCTCCACCCCTGCTAGCGTGTCAGCCAGTGTGTCAACAAGTACTTCGGCCTCCACATCGTCCAGTGTGTCGCCAAGTGTCTCGGCCTCCACCTCTGCTAGCATGTCAGCCAGTTTGTCGACCAGTGCTTCGGCCTCCACATCACCCAGTGTGTCGCCAAGTGGCTCGGCCTCTACCTCTGCTATTGTGTCAGCCAGTGTATCGACCAGTGCTTCGGCCTCCACATCGCCAGTGCTTCGGCCTCCACATCGCAATGAGAATGTTAAAAACAACTGCAGCCATATGTGTGTCAATAGTCCTGAAAGTTACTATTGTAAGTGTCCAAATGAATGCCAAATGTCTCAAGACAACAAGACCTGTAAATGTCCAAAAGGTTTCCAGGAGTCGGTCAATAGGACAATGTGCTTGGGTAAGTGTTAACACAAAGATAGTACAAGCAGTAACCAACGGTTACGAAGTGCGGGCGAACATGTGCGTTTACCGAAAGGTGCGATTGATGTTGAGAACCGCTTTCATAATTGTGTACGTGAATAAGAAATTCCTATTTAATAGTTCCAGTATCAACAGAAGGAATCACGGCGGATCATAAACGTTGAAATTGAATTGAACAACACAGTAAACAAGACTGTTATTGAATTAAACTATTTTATTCACAATTGCTTAGATACACATAGCTTTGAATTGCAAATGATGAGGAGCGACTGAGGAGAGACGGCTGTATTCTCAGGCAAAGACAATGCGAGACAACACACAACGTAAAATGAACGGTCATAACGGCACGAATTCTGGTTATTCATCAATCGGTGTTCGACGATCAAAGGTCAATGAGATGCAACAGCTAATCATGGAAAAGCTTAGTTCAAAGCTTATTGAAGTGTCAGATACCAAGTGATGCAACATGCTTGAAAACATGTAAAATATAAAATGGACTGCAAAACAGTCGGGTTTTTTTCTTAAAATCAGTAAAGAAATCGGTAAAGCATGACATAAAAGTCTTACGCGCGCGAAACGCGCTAGCCTCACATGCCCGTAAGGGCGTGTGAGGCGAGAGAAAAAAATCAGCCTGGTTCCAGGCCTTTTGTTTGACTGCTTGCGCATACCTGAATACGCAAAAAAATACGGACTTTTTCGCTGTCTAAATATAAAACAACTTACACGTATTTATAGAGTGAGCTAAAGTTTGAATACTTCATACGATTCTTCTCGTAAATGACCTCCTCCCTCTGAAGATAGAGAATTAAAATTTCGTCGTTGCTTGTTTTCGTTATTCATAAAACACAAAATTAGGCATTTTCACATCAAAGTCGTGTAAAAAGGGCAAAGAAATTAAACAAAAAAGTGTGATGCACCTGCGAAGTTGTTGCTGTTGTTATTGCTTTTTGCTTATTAAACCTATTGTTTCTTTGTTTGTTTGTTTTTTTGTGTGTATGCGTATTTGTGCTGTATTGTCTTTGACGTTCTCGTCCAGCGGTTGCGTCGTTGGATCTTAAAGGGTCTTTAAGGTCTAACGACGCGACGGCCACGAGAATGTCTGGTAACGACAGGTTTCATAAGCAAGACAACAATTCTGCACATGTATCACAATTTTTTTGTACATTTCTTTGCCGTTTTTTCACAACGAGGACGTAAAAATGCCTAATTTTTTGCGTTTTATGGAGAACGTAAACAAGCAACGGCGTGTTTTTTTTTGGGGGGGGGGGGAACTTGGATATGGTCCCTTGGAATTCATCTTCAGCAGTTTCACCTTTATTTGACATAGTAAGCAAGTAGGAATAATTGTGATAAAGACTGAAAGAAGGGAAATCCCTTTTAAGCAACGTTCTCGTCTCTGTCGCGTCCTTGGATCTTTAATTATAAGTCACTAATAACCTGTTTGACGCCAACTGTCAAAATTGACCAATCATGAGGTATACCAAAAGCTGGTATACTGCAATGATTTATTGAAAACGATGCTTACGTTCCCCACTTACCCGTCCCTCACCATCTCTTCGCGGTTTGTGCAATTTTTCTCGCTACGCTTTCCCCACTATCTTGGAACCTGAACTGAACAGGCTATGATGAGTTTTATTTGATATCTTCTTGATATCTCACACAGAGGAATTTTCTTAATGGGTAAGGGCACTTTAATGTAATTTAGTTATGACAGAATTGACCATAAACAACCATACCTCGTGACCCTTTAAAAATTCTACACCTGCATCGCAGATACTCTACACCGCTCGTGATTCAGATGATGCGTAAGCCGGCTGTAACGCTGCCTGAAAGTTACGCATCCACGTGTTATGACAAGAGTAGAGTAAAATTTAGTTTTAATTTTAGACTGTGGAATGTTACTTCATACGGAGAACTTAACGTCGGCCGACTTTCGTTACGTCAACCAAAGCCAACTTCCTGGACGCTTCCCATGGGGTACATCGGTAAAGGCGTTTTTCCAGATCGACCTCAGTAAAACCTATTGGTTAAAAATCACTGCTATAGCTACTCAGGGAGGAGCGAACGTGAACACTGAATGGATGAAGCAATACAGACTTCGCTTTTTCGTTGGTGCAAAGCCAGTTCCTTATACAGAGTCTGGTATAGAAAAGGTTAGATATAATCAAATACTATTCTTGGCTTGCAACCACGTGATAAGACGGCTATGTTAGTGGTGTGTTGGTGGACAACACAATAGAATTTTTTATCGAAGAATTTACATGAAAATAGGGTTTAGTTCTCAGAGGGACGAAATGCTTTTGTTATGAACCCTAACACACCACCAACATGGCTGCCGTGACGTTACGTGCAAACAAGCAATATTTAGGCATTGACAATTGAACAAATTGAATTACAAGTAATTACTAAGGAAACAAGCCAGATTTAAGCACCTGTGTGGGTGAAGTACATTATTGTGTTAGAAGAACTAACCATTAGTTATACAAAATGTTTAACGGTGAGAACAAGGCGGGATCTTTCCAGTAAAGAATTGCAAGTTCTTTCTCTGACTTGTTGTAACGTGGTATTTTGCGGGGGAAGGTGATTGCTAATTTGTTTCAGTTTCCTTTTCACTTTTTTTTTCTCTTTCTTAAAGATCATAAAGGGGAACAAAGACGCTTTCACTGTTGTAAGGTACCATTTCAAAGAGCCGTTTGTTACCACAACTTTACAAATATTCCCGGATGTTGGCACCTCGAAGGCGGTTTTCTTAAGAACAGAAATATACGGATGTCGTCCCACTCCTGGTAATGGCATTATCATAGTGTACTGATAACAAATGATTTAAAGGGG
>CALNXI010004373.1:0-7500 GCA_942486025.1 Porites evermanni
AACGAAAAGGAAACTACGAAGTTCAATCGGGTCCTTTCTGAAAAAAAAATCTATTTAATAACATATCATTTAAAGCGGCAGCCAGTCATCTTTAAGTTTTCAATCCTGTTGTCTACGAGACTGTACACGATAAAGTGAACATTCTCCTCAGCTAACGGCAATTAAACCACAGATACAAAAAACAGTCTTAAGTTGCCTTTTTGTATTGCTGATATACTGACACACTGAAAACCGAAAACAGGAAAACAATAGCGTGGCTTATGGGATTTTGAACGTAATCTCGTTTTATGTTCGTATTTAATCACATGCAGCAAGAGCCATAATTATGGCTGTTGCTTGTAATGGCTAATTTGGCGACCAGAATAGAATTAGTTGACGCATGGAAAGGGTTGAAATTTCTCTAGGCAGCTTTTTTTTATTATTTGTTTTACCAGCATGTTACTGTTTGCATTTTCGATTTGCATATATAGAACAAGAAGTGCAGAGAAAACTATATAAGGTAGTTACTCGTGCCATTATATGGAAAAATTAGCTTGATCTATCCGCAATTGCAAGCGGTAGACGTATGACATATGTATACTGTGCCAATGCATTAATGTATATATATGCATATATATATATATTTTTTTTCAAAGAAGCAGGAGTTGAATTCCAGTTAAATTTAAAGGCCCAGCGTTCTTAAATCAAGGTGCGCTGATGAAATTATTACTGACCTTGGGCAAATGTTAGGTATAGGCTACGTTAGCACAAACCCACCAATTTTAATAGAAAGAAAAAGAGTAATTAAAAATACAAATCTAGTTACCCCGCTAGAGATTAAACTTACCTCGCTGACACTCCGACAAGAAGAGAAGAGACTTGCTGCCCTGGATTGTTTGAACGTTTCTAGTTGTTCTCAAATCGTAAACCCAAAGCTTATACAATATTCTCCACCAATCATAGGAGATTCATAGTAGAGGAGACAATCTAATCAACCAATGGGAAGACAAAAGAAGTATAAACAAATTTAATAACTTGACCGGTAGCTGCGGCTAATGGGTTTGTAGGTGGAGCATAGCGATGCAATCATACAGTGGAAGACAAGGTCATAAAGAAGAAAACGGGAATTTGAAGAGAGTATACACAATTCAATTAGTTTGGAAATCATGTATTAGTGGCCGCCAATGGTTTGGTAGGCGGAGCTTACCTGTGCAGTTATGCAACAGAAGACACAATGTTGTGTTTCTGTGTTTTTAAAAGTACCTGAAAACGGGAAACTAAATTTCAGTGTTGAGAAATATAGACTGTATGTAAAACGGTTCAAACTTGCTCCACATATTTCTAATCATTGCTTTTATTAAACCCGGTTCTTTACACATTCACAAAAATTATCATTTAGGTTTTAAATAATTATACGCAAGGAAAACACCGCAAGGCCAATGATTCAAGTTAAGCTCCATTGTTTCTGAACAAACAAACCCAAACAAATGTCTTTCTTTAGGATTCTTTTCTCGTAAAGACAAAAATTGATGTGCTTCAGCCGACTGGATCTTTCATGCACTGACTGAATAAATCATTTTTATTTGTTTAAATATAATGTTTGATTCAAAATTTAGGGAGGTGGGAGAGGGGAAAAGGGAAAGTAGCGTTTTCTTTTCACCCCGACTCTGATACAGTTAGGAACTTTTCCCATTACGGTTTAATCCCATGCAGTCATCGCGTGCGTACTTAGCTTGTGTCTAAACAAATTTAGGTTATTCAACTGGATCTCTTTCAGACGACTGAATAACTTACTTTGTGTTCACAATGCTTTGAGTAAAACAATCAACGGCTTTCAGATTCTAAACAAAGTTGTTCATGTATTGATACTAAGTTATAGATATAAAAAAAAGTCTTATATAAAAACTTGTGCGATGGTACGGTCCTTCTCGCCGAAAACTGAATTACATAGTTTGGTCAATTATTTAAAAGGTCTTTACTCACATGGATCTTTAAAACAAAAAACATTACTCGTTAATTTCGTTGTCGTTAAAAGCGTCTGAGAATGTAATGCTCTAGCTGAGCCAAAATATTGACACCCAGCATGCGCAGATTCTAAAACGGTTCTTTTAAAGGTAATTAGTGTTATGCATTCTTTGACTTACAGGGCGTCCTTCGGGCAAAATTAATTACATGAAGAAAGTAAAAGGTAGAGTTTTAAAAACAAAATTATACTTTTCACTTGCTGACACCGGCGGTGTGCCTCAAAAGCTTGATATTCACTGAGACAATGAACTTTTTTTTGCCAAAGCTCTGAAAAAGTTAGTGATCTTTGCGTCAACAGTTAATGGCTGCTACCAAGAGCCATAAGTAGGTGGAGCATAGCGATGCAATTAGATAATAGAAAACCAAGGTAATTAACGGGCGACTAAAGGATTACAAGCAATTCAATTCGTTTGGTAACCAGTGGATTTCAATGGTTTTGTAGTATGGAAATTAGCAATACAATTATATAGTAGAAAACACAGATGTAGTTTTTCAGTTTAATAAACTGAAAACGGGAAGCTAAATTTAAGTGTTGTGAAATATAATACGGCTTATAACTGCTATTTAACGGTTCAAACTTAGACCAGATTTTTCAAATTTTCAATTCCGATCCCAATTGGTCCACTCAGAAGCAAATTTGCTTTTGCGACATTATCCTCAAATGCAAAATTTGTAAGATGGAGAGAAAGTGGCACGGGAGGGAGATAAAGTAGCGTTTTCTTTTCACCCCCATGCTAGGCTAGAGCTTGCTCTCTGGCTGATTAACTATCAAATTGTACATCCTATCAATTTAAATCACAAGTTTTTTCTGGGTTTTAGTGATTAAAAGTGCTGTTTTGTCAAAGGCTAAATTAATGCGGGTGACAGACAGAGAGTTTTAATAGCTTAAGAGCTTTGTTGTTCGATCATGTTTATTATTCCATCATTGACTCGGGTAAACAGCTGTCTAATCTTTCTGAACAAGAAAGCCATTTTCTGTCTTAGGTCTGAAAAATGTGAGATGCTTTGAGTTCAAATAACCGGCCTTCAAATGTTTTAACAAGCTTTCTCTATGTAATTAAAAGTACTGGTTCTTTGCAAAACAAAAGTTACCTGACATTCAATGACCCATGCGGCAATATCGATGAAATAAAAAGAGATCTTTCCATTGTAGTAATAAAGGCACAATTTTCCCCTAGGTGAACATAATCAAGTTAGCCCCAATGAATTTTTCCAGTCCAGTTTATTATCCCGTACTTGCTTGTGTCTGAAAGCCTTCCGAGGACAGAGGTTTATTCAACTGAATCTCTTTGAGACAAAATGAGGGGGACATTTGGGGGTGCCTAATACAGCAATACCGTAACAAAAATTGCCAAATACCGAAATACTGTGTTGAAAATCGACGAAATGCCGATACCTCATTTATGATCGGTCATGCTTAAGTAAAGTTGTGTCCATCTCGCGTGTTTGATTAGCTCAAGCATGTATGCACCAGAAATCAACCTCAACCATTGCCAGAGAAAGTGAGAAGACCTAGAGTTTATCGGTACAACGATTGAAATGTCCGGTCATTAAATGCAACAACGATTCCATTGTAGATTAACCGTGAGAAATTTGTGTATAATATAATCATTTACCATTTTATCTAAGGACTTAAAAATATTAAGTAACTTTTATTATCCTGTATGGGTTTGCTGTGTTTTATGTTGCATATTCTTTGCAAATGAACGGTACCGCATACCGTGAAGGTGAAGGCGGTGAAACGAGCGCTCCGCTCTTCATTTAATGTGTGATGCGGAGTAGGACTGGCACGAGCGCTCTTTCCGCGCTTCCGGTGCGCTTGAAGGTCGGCGAAATTTTCTTTTTTGCAAACCGGAAATCCCATTTTCTTTCTGTAATTTCAGGCTATAATGTTAAATAGATAAATTCGTTTCATAACAATATCAATAAACAGTTTCATATGTTTTTGTCTGTATACCTATAAGTCAAACTTGTTGGTTGTATAATGCCAAAATTTGAGTTTAATTTGAAAGTGTTGAATACCTCCTCCTTCCACTAAATAACACCTAATCGTCTTTCGCCGTTTCGTTTGCAAAAGCTTAACACTTTTTAACCTCAATTTTTACATATGTTAAAGGGGGATAAATTTTATATAACATAACAAAAAATTAGATTGATATATTTTAATATAGTGGCGATGTACTGCTTCAAACTTTGCTTCTCGGGTGCAACGCGCCATGGCGATTCGCGCAATGCGTCGCAAATCCGGCAACCGCGTGTAAACAAAATTTATTAAGGTTAGTTGTAAGGTTTTTTCTCCGTTCTTCTCTCTAAAACAAAACAAGGTAAACAGTAAAAACTGAGGGGAAACTAATTTTGAAGTTTCGAAGAAACAGAAAGACGTATGAGATGTTTTTTTCAAAATTAAAAAGAAATATAATGGTGATTGAAATTTGCATAATTTCACCTTGCACGAGCTGCACGCATTTTAATATAAAATACACGTCATCTAGTTTATCACACGATCTGCTGTCTTTTAGTTTTGCCATAGATGACATTTTCCTTCGTGTTTTAGACAGCGCTTAGTTGTTTTTGTTTTGGAATAACATCGACATTGGCGAGTAGTAGAACGAAAATATAATTCAGTGGTAAAGTCATGGAAGTAATCAGAGAAACCCTTTGAAAGAGATGTTTGTCTACTCCAACTAAACCTCCCGCAAAAATAGCAACTTTTGCCTCTCGGAGACAGCGTACCAGCACAAAGGGAAGAGGAAGAAGTGCAAGAAAACAAATCAAGCCGCCATAATTCAGTGACAGCGGCGGTGTCTAATGGAGAAACCACATCACAAGCCCTGACCGAAGTCGAAAACAAACGACATTTCTAAGCAGAGTCCCAGTCCACTGCATCACACCTTTTTGCTCGGACGCGCTCGTTTCACCGCCCAACCTTTATCCGCCCTGGTGAATTATCTACGTGTAGATCCTATCATGGACTTTATTTAAACGTAGACAATTTAAACCACAAGGTCTTGTTTTTGGTTTGATCAAAATGATTTATGATCGTTTTTAATGCCTTTGTTCGATCAAGTTTATTTTCTCATCATTGACTCGGTAGAATAACATCTGGCTAATCTTTTCGAAAAGAAAGCGATTTTCTGCTATAAGTCTGATAAATGTGAGATGCTTTGAGTTAAATTATATCGTCGACTATCATCGATCTGCAAATACTATAACGGGCTGTTCTTTATGTTTTTGAAAGTATGTTCCTTGCAAAACAGAAATAAAAAATAATAATTGTTTAAAGAATGACCCAACATCGATGAAATTAAAAGAGAACTTTCCATTTGTGTCTAAACAAATTTGGCTGGTTATTCAACTGAATCTCTTTCAAACAAAATAACTTACTTTGTGTTCTCGTTGTCTTAGAATGTAGGTTAATGTGATACTTTGAGTTAAGCAATCAACGGCCTTTAGATTCTAAACCAAAGTTGTTCATGTATCGCTCATAAGTCTCATAAAAACAAGTCTTATAAAAACTTTGATTTGTACGTCCTTCTCGCCGAAAACTGAATTACCAGGTCGTATTTTAGTTTGGTCAAATATTTTAAAGGTCTCTTAAAAGTTCCCTACAAAACAGAGATATAGAAAGACCGACCCAATATCGGTGAGATTAAGAGAGACAAAACATTAAAAACATGCCGCATATTAAAAGAGACCTGATCGCTCTCATTGTTTCTAACAACACATTATTCTAGTTAGATCTCAATAAAAGTAATTTTTGCATTATTTTCAAATAAATCAGTGTAGCGCCGGTTTAAAAACTTAAGCCCTCAATGATGCAGAAACGAGATGCTCAGAGTCAAATAAGGGCAGCTCTTTTTCAGTTTAAACTATTAAATTCTTTTCCTGCAGTGTCGCTACAGCCACAATAATAATTTACCAAACATTCCTAAGAAAACTCATTAATGTTGAGGCCTCAAATGTAATAAATGACCCTAAATGTAATAAAGGTCCTAAGTGTAATAACTTTTGGCCCTAAATGTAATAAAGGTCCTAAATGTAATAACTTTTGGCCCTAAATGTAATAAAGGGTCTAATTATATGTGTAATAGGTTCTAGCCCTTAATATAATGGAAGTCTTAACAGTATACATGTATGTAGTATAACAGCCCCAAACTTGATAAGGTCCCTGACTGAAACATGCGACGATCTGATGCGATATTAATGTTATAGCCAGCTGGCGATTCACTTTCTTTGCCCTATTGTAGTCTTCATAGATATTCATTAACTTAGAAAGCGGCTAGAGCGCTCAAGAAGTAGGAGAAACACATATAAATTAACTATGTCTCGATCGTGTTTCCTACTACATCCCTACATCGTGAGACGCGAGTTATAGACAGATGGAATCTACACGACAGTTTTCAAAATACAGTACTAATTTAGTAATTGAAGGAAGTATTAATGTTCATTAGAAACAATCGTAGTAAATTAAATACTTTTGCCTATGGGGTTTTTTAATGTTGCGTCAAAAAAAGAAAATTGTTTTTTATCATTTTCCAAAAGGGTATGTCGGTCGGTCCATACAGAATGCTGTGAACACGAAGTTATATATAAAAAGCAAGATATTAAGGGCAGTATATCTTTATAGTTACACTACAGGCTGCCTTTGCCTATGAAACAGATTTTTTAGTTCAATCCAGTGGATGAAGTTACAGTTTCTTGAGAAAATTTGCTATAATGAACAAGGCTTTTTTGTTTTGTTACATAAGTTTTAAGATACGTCAGTCCTTTTTTGACATTAAAGAGTTCTTAAAAAAATTGCTTCATATCATGGATCTCTGTTTTCAAGTTGTCGTTAAAGAAGTATTATTGATAACAATGCTAACTATTAAAACCTATTTACAATTAATTACTATATTCGGTCAAAGGACTATTTACAATTCACTTCGATTAAACATTCTTTTCAGTTAATAATGACAATAAAAATAACAGTTATAATGATATCAATAACTGAATAATAAGTTGTTTCTCAAATGGCTATATAGGGGATATGTCTGGGGTATTTAGTGTTTGATATTCCCTAGACACATTCTCGCGCTCAGTTAACCTGTAATAAGGCTAAAAGCAAACGGTATGAAATCTTCTTATGACCCTAAATATATAAAGAGCTGAAAGAATTACACTTAGGACTTTTATTACATTTAGGGTCAAAAGTTATTACACTTAGGACCTTTATTACATTTAGGGCCAAAAGTTATCACACTTAGGACCTTTATTACATTTAGGGTCATTTATTACATTTGAGGACTCAACACTTGTTTAGTCAGTGACCAAAAGAATACTTAATTAAACATAGCCGCACACACGATTCCGTTTTTGTTTTATTTTCCGTAGTTAAGGTAGAGAAAACATTAGATCCTATAAACTTGTTACAGTCAACTCTTGCCGTATTATCACACCCCGATAATACGAACAGCAGCTAAATCCCAGGCAAAAATTGAATTGTAGACGTTTGAC
>CALNXI010004373.1:12500-27554 GCA_942486025.1 Porites evermanni
TAGTAGTAGTAGTAGTAGTAGTAGTAGTAGTAGTAGTAGTAGTAGTAGTAGTAGTAGTAGTAGTAGTAGTAGTAGTAGTAGTAGTAGTAGTAGTAGTAGTAGTAGTAGTAGTAGTAGTAGTAGTAGTAGTAGTAGTAGTAGTAGTAGTAGTAGTAGTAGTAGTAGTAGTAGTAGTAGTAGTAGTAGTAGTAGTAGTAGTAGTAGTAGTAGTAGTAGTAGTAGTAGTAGTAGTAGTAGTAGTAGTAGTAGTAGTAGTAGTAGTAGTAGTAGTAGTAGTAGTAGTAGTAGTAGTAGTAGTAGTAGTAGTAGTAGTAGTAGTAGTAGTAGTAGTAGTAGTAGTAGTAGTAGTAGTAGTAGTAGTAGTAGTAGTAGTAGTAGTAGTAGTAGTAGTAGTAGTAGTAGTAGTAGTAGTAGTAGTAGTAGTAGTAGTAGTAGTAGTAGTAGTAGTAGTAGTAGTAGTAGTAGTAGTAGTAGTAGTAGTAGTAGTAGTAGTAGTAGTAGTAGTAGTAGTAGTAGTAGTAGTAGTAGTAGTAGTAGTAGTAGTAGTAGTAGTAGTAGTAGTAGTAGTAGTAGTAGTAGTAGTAGTAGTAGTAGTAGTAGTAGTAGTAGTAGTAGTAGTAGTAGTAGTAGTAGTAGTAGTAGTAGTAGTAGTAGTAGTAGTAGTAGTAGTAGTAGTAGTAGTAGTAGTAGTAGTAGTAGTAGTAGTAGTAGTAGTAGTAGTAGTAGTAGTAGTAGTAGTAGTAGTAGTAGTAGTAGTAGTAGTAGTAGTAGTAGTAGTAGTAGTAGTAGTAGTAGTAGTAGTAGTAGTAGTAGTAGTAGTAGTAGTAGTAGTAGTAGTAGTAGTAGTAGTAGTAGTAGTAGTAGTAGTAGTAGTAGTAGTAGTAGTAGTAGTAGTAGTAGTAGTAGTAGTAGTAGTAGTAGTAGTAGTAGTAGTAGTAGTAGTAGTAGTAGTAGTAGTAGTAGTAGTAGTAGTAGTAGTAGTAGTAGTAGTAGTAGTAGTAGTAGTAGTAGTAGTAGTAGTAGTAGTAGTAGTAGTAGTAGTAGTAGTAGTAGTAGTAGTAGTAGTAGTAGTAGTAGTAGTAGTAGTAGTAGTAGTAGTAGTAGTAGTAGTAGTAGTAGTAGTAGTAGTAGTAGTAGTAGTAGTAGTAGTAGTAGTAGTAGTAGTAGGAGTAGGAGTAGGAGTAGGAGTAGTAGTAGGAGTAGGAGTAGTAGTAGGAGTAGTAGCAGGAGTAGTAGTAGTAGCAGTAGAAGTAGTATAATGTAAAAAGGAAACTAAAACTCACATTGATCAGATAATGAACATGTCCCTCAATTGACAGAGGTATCATGATCCTGTTGCTTCCCTCAAAACCTTTAAATCGCTTCTCGATATCTTTCAATATCTTCACACCCTAGGTAGACAGGATACTTTTAATCATAGGCCCTGTTCGCATTACTACAAAAATAAAAAGTTTGGCGTCTGCAAAAAATTTGAAAATTTTGTAAGCACCAATTTTTTGTTTTTGTAACCTCGTTCGCATCTGAGACAAGCGAAATTTTTCGTCTACACAGAAACGTCAATTAAAGGAACTTTAATTGGTCATGTTCGCGAAAGAAGGTGACCCAATAAAGGAAAGACATCAAGGAAAAAACGAACTTGTCGCCTGACAAAAAAAAAATGTAGGCCTCCAAATCCTCTCGACGGCATCTTTGAACTTGTGACAGTTGAGAAAATTTTGGTCGGTGAAAAAAAATCGTTCGCACTGGAAATGGCTTCCTTTTGACAGAATTTTTGCGTAGTGTGAACAGGGCCCTATCTCAAAATAATAACGGGGTAAGTTAGCACGTCACAAAGAAAGCTCTTGGAATCTTACGGAGTTTTTACAAGACTTCTTATCAACACATGGTGGAAGACGCAATACTTATCTAAGTACCGTAAGTTAAGACTTATAAACACCACGATAAGTAAATATCGACGAAGAAAGCGATAATTCATTTAAAGGAATGAAAAAACAATTTGATCGGACCGTGCTATATGACAAACACGCATAATCGAATAATCTGTCGGCATAATTATTTGAAAATCTCCATGAGATCACTAAGCAATCACCACGAAACCGCCGTTAGTTTCCGATTTGACATCGCGCATAATATCGGAGGACTCACAGTCATAACAGTTACTGACCATACGTGCCTAGTGAGGATCAAGTTAGGTGGTTTCTGTGAAAATGCCCACCTACCCCTCCTCTAAGCCAACATTACCGCTTACTTCTCGTTTAGGGCAAAATGTTTACTTACGGGAGGGGTAGGTGAGCAGTTTCCCGGAAACCTAGATTGATCCCCCAGCGAGTACCCTACTCGGGCACCCTGCCCGAGCACTAAGTGTGAACGCCGCCATGGATACACTGTAAGTTACTATGACAATGACCTAATGGCGATATTATAAACGGAAGTAATAATTGTTGCGCACCACAAACTGTTGCAGGAATGAATGAAAAGGATCAATACTTACTTCCTCATTCGTGACTTCTCCAGTTTCTTTGTTCTTAGAAGCTTCGGCCAATAACTCTCTCCCTCTTGTTTTCTGCCACTCCACGAGAGGATCGTAAATGAATGTTCGAAGAACACTGTGTAATAAATAAATAAACTCTGACTTGACCGTGCATGACCAAAAATAACATTCCAATAATTTTGAACTTACTGGCCCATAGCAAAATTTAGGAAAGATCATCGCATTTATTGACGCAATTTTTGGGTTCGAAACCTCTGCGAATACCGGTGCAACGCTCTACCAATTATCTTTCAGGTCGGTCGGGACAACGGGACAAGAGACAAGGGATGAGCCCACGGCCCCCCGCTTTGCAGACCTGCGCTCTATCAACTGAGTTAACTTAACAGCATCAGTTAATTAATCTGTTATGATGACACATAAATTTCAGTGGATCCTCTACAAGTTTAATTTGAAATTCTCTCTTAAAATTTTTGGAATTCTCTCTTAGCACCTATATATATTACCTGTTCACAACGCTTTCCAGCTTTAAGAAAAATTTGTTAGAGTTTTAACTCAAATGATCCTGAATTGGCCAAGCCGCACACGCGCAGCTGTTATTTTACTTGTAAATATAGTATTTAAATTCGAGGTGGCCTCTGTTTTTTAAGCCTAGTGGTTTCTATAAGGTTTCCTCGCTAAAACAAATTTAGCCGTAAACTTGCTCTGTACTGAAACAAGGCAAATAAATGATGATGATGATAATTAAAGTTTAAAGAATTAAAGGCTTGTTTATAGTGGAAAGTGCTCTTAGCTTATCTACAATCCCGGACAAAACTACTTGAGAAAGTTTTCTCCATCATGTCCACTTTCTTACGCAACAAAACTATTTCCAAAACGACGCCTTTGCGGTAAGAAAACCCCTTCCCCCGATTCAATGTTGCTTCCCACAAACGCCCAGGGATCAGGCTTTCTTTTGAATACACAACAACATTGCTTTCAGGGGAAGGGGGAGAGGGAAGAACCGGTACAGCTACGATTTTTAGAAAAATGCTGTCCAAGTATACAATTTTCTCAACAGTTTTGTCCAAGATTGTGTACAAGGTGATTCGCGTTTTCTCGCAAGAATATTTGCAAGGACAAAACAAAAACGTGCTAATAAAAAGCGCTTTACAGAAGCTGTTTTGAGCACAAAGTTTCACGCCAGACCATCTTCTCATAGAAAAGCAAGACCTCATATACGTTTTTTGCAGCACCCTCTTTAAAACAGTCAGATTTTGCAATAGCCGTACAACGCGTGCTAATTGTTACATATTTTCCTGTAGCTCCGGAATGAAAGGCTCGGAAAATGTGAAAAGTAATTTATCTTTTTAAGAAGAGTCTGAACAAGACTTGTATGACGGTTCTCTTCGAAGAAAAGGAGTTCGTAGTGTTTATTTAGGGACATAATAGTCAATCCGATATGGAACCGTTTCCCGTCACGTGGAAATTGCTTCTCAGAACTTATAATTGGTTAAACTATGGGTGTTACAGAAACTTTGTTCGTTAAAAGTCGGTTAACTTTTTATGATAATTCCATGGATAGAATAATATTACGATTAACAAAGCATTGAAACGGTTAACACCATTTCGTTTTCAATAGAGAATGACCTTCTGATTCTTATTTAACTTCCCTGTTAATCGTTGTTAACCGTTGCTAATCTTCGCAGCCGCTCAAAAATGTCCTGTTAATCGTTCCGACTTGCAGATATTGTGGAGAGAAAAAGATTAGAAGGCAACTGTGGCAACTTTTATCATGCTTTGGCTTACAAATTACCAATTTAGGTCATAATTGTTTCCAGTCATATGTAACCCGAAGACAAAACGTGCACATTTACAGGTCACGCGATAGTACATCTTTTCACGTTATCGCGCGTGACATTTCTAGATTTCATAGTGTGTTTCTTTGGACTGGATATCGCTACAGTTTCAAAGTAAGCATTCAAATGTGAAAAGTACACATGCAGCTTTTGTAAATATTTCATCCTCTCTCCATTTTGATGCTTTTATTCATTGCAAGTGCTTGCCCATTGACTATTTCGGCGATGGGAAAATTGTTCAAAGTTGTCGGGTCACGCGCTCTGAAAATTCAGCAAAGTTTCATGTGCTATTTGTTGATCGAATCGTAGTGGGTGAAATTGCCATTTTCTGACTAATCTGCTTGACGGAAACGTCCTTTTCGTCCTGGAAAAGCGCAATGTATGCCCGCTACTCTTCACTCAAAGCGCGCGTAAAAACCATGCATGGAAAATGAATTTCGCAAACGTTCTTGACTGACCACTCCAATCAAGGCAGACATACCAATTGGTTTTCTTGTCATAAACGCCTCTGTTTTTCACTCATTTTGCATTAATTATCTACTTTTCTTTGAAATGTACTACATTTATAAAGAACAGGCTTATTTGGCTGCGTTAAGGGCTGCAAATCGCCTTTCCCAGTCAAATACAATCCCGGACAAAACTACTTGAGAAAGTTTTCTCCATCATGTCCACTTTCTTACGCAACAAAACTATTTCCAAAACGACGCCTTTGCGGTAAGAAAACCCCTTCCCCCGATTCAATGTTGCTTCCCACAAACGCCCAGGGATCAGGCTTTCTTTTGAATACACAACAACATTGCTTTCAGGGGAAGGGGGAGAGGGAAGAACCGGTACAGCTACGATTTTTAGAAAAATGCTGTCCAAGTATACAATTTTCTCAACAGTTTTGTCCAAGATTGTAGCTACTTTACAGGCACTCCACTTAAATCGTTAGAAACAAATAATTCAAACACAACATAACGGGATTAAAAATCCTAACTGGCAGGGGGCAACTTACGTTAGTAATGAATCACACTGATTCCTTAGAAGTCTGAGTGTCACTTCACAAGAACGCCGGAAATCACCTTCACAGCCAAGAGGACCCTTTATCCAAAAAAGAAAAAATTCCAATACCTCAACTGAAAATCACACTCATTTTTCAGTGCTACGTGGTCTCCTTCGCAGCCGCACTTCTCCGCGTGATGGGCGCAAGAAGCATTGCCTGACTCCAGCCCGAGCAGCTGCTAAGGAGACTAAGTGCTACCCGGACCGTCATACAGAGTAACGCTCAAAATAAATTGTTATTTCCGTGTTTTAACGAACTTGATATTTGGAATTTTTAAAGCAATTACTATCGTTTTCAATATCACCAAAGGAGCTTTTTTCACCCTATACTTAACCAGCATATGAATTTATTTATTCATTCTGATTCATTATTCTAGACATGCACTCAAATGAAGATGATGATAGAGTGATGACGGTGTTGATTACACGCTTGCGATGGTCTTCCAGATTTTACTAAAACTGACAACTAGTAGAAAAACTGAGCAGGGCAAATTGCGATGGAAAGACGAAAAACCTTCCACAAATTCAGGAAGTTTCAAAGAGCTACTCGTGAACAACAGCCATAAAACCTCAACTTCGCGAGGATTAACAATAACAAAAATTCTTTGGAGAACGTCTGGAGTCTACCATGTGAAGTTTCATCCCATAGTAGAGAAATTAGAAGAAGACTGTTCAGTTCGTCGGCGGACATTTTCTTTTTAATGGACATCTTTTGTTTCACGGAGTTCCACCATCACCATATCTCTATTAAACACGATCAGGTCTGTTTTCAATTTCCTTGCTTTTTTTTGAGCTTATAAAGTTTGCATGTTGTAAAAAATTCTAATAAATGTCGAAATTTCATTGTTGTTCAGGCGACGTCTCTCTAGAACCTCGATTTTATTTAAGCTTACAATCTGGCTCCAATTCTTTATTTTCTTCGGGAAACGATGCATTTTCTGCCATGTGCGAAGTTTGTAGAAAAGCTGTCCAACCGGTTTTCTAGGGTACAAATACTGTGAGATAGTTGTACTCATTTTGGGTGTTATTTGTATGTACAGTACTCTACTGAATGAAGTTGAATAATAAAAGAAATTGACACAATTTGCTTTTTAAGATGCAGACCAAGCATACTTTATTTTTCTCAAACATTTACTCACCATTGCATTAACAATGTTGTGCGTCAGTCGAAATGGCACTCGCTCAGGACAGTCAAAGGTTTCTCCCTGGAAAATAATGATAAATTTAAAAAAAAAAACTATACATGTTTATACTGAAAATTAAAGAATGAATATTGGATGATAAGTGACTCAATCATTTTGCGAAAGGCTCAAACTTTTTAATGTACCCTTTAGCAGAGAGTTTTAAATCGTGTTTTGGTAGACTCCCTCCTTTGGAGTCATTACTGACCTTTTTAAAGAGGCAGTTGAAGTCTACATGTACACAGTCTCCACACTTAGCGTCAAACAAAATGTTCTCCCCATGGCGATCACCAAGACCAAGGATATAACCCACCATACACATGACCGCTGAGGTACGGCAGTATGCCAGGCGGCTCATGTACCTGTAGAGGAACAGACGGTTGGTTGCACTGTACAAACGCAATAAGAGCAAACTTCGCCAAAACTGGGTACAACTAGCCCTGACGAGTTATAACGTAACTCTCCGATTAGAATAAAACAAGAATGACAGCATTTTCTCCAGTAAGTCGGCTGAAGCCTGAAGTGTTTCTGTATAGTTACCATGAAGTTGGATTCGGGAAAGTCTTTAAGAACCACTCATGAAAAACTGAAGGATGTCTGAGGAAAAAAAAGTCACTATTACTCAAACTTCATGACACAGAATACCATATTCGCAATATACATATATTACACAAATGTCTGCCAGACTGGTTAGAACTCAGGCCGGCTTTAAGCCCCGCTCTGACTACCAGCTTGAGTAATTCACATACTTTGGTAGAATTTCGTTCAAGAACACGCGCACTTTGTCCCTAGAATAATAAAGAAAAAACATATATAAATCATAGCAATGAACAACATAACACCAGAAAACAAGACTAAAAAAGGAAGTTTACAACCCGGGAGAGGGGGGAGCGGTACTGTCATATATGGGCTATATAGGTATGTGCCGCTGTGAAGGGTATGGTTTTCAAGCAGTTTACTCTAGGATAGGGTATATAAATCAGAACGTTTGGGTCTAGAATAGGGTATCATTTTTCAGCAAACTGATCAGTTGGTTGAAGATTTTATCTAGACTAGGGAAACAGCTACCCTAGGATAGGAGGAATTTGGGAGTTTACTCTAGTATAGGATAGCAAAATTTAGCTGAACTAGCTCTGGTATAGGTTAAGGGTTCCAGGGTCCCAGCGGCACATCCCCACCCAGAAATTCCTAAAGTAACCCCCCCCCCGGGGGGTTACAAAGAGTGGGGTGTCTATTACCTGACCGTTAATACTATAAAGACTATAAACCCCCCCCCCCCGGGGGGTTACAAAGAGTGGGGTGTCTATTACCTGACCGTTAATACTATAAAGACTATCGGAACCCCTATTAAAACAACGACGACAACACAGACAAATACACAAAACCTTTAACTTACTCTAGTTTGTTTCCCGCTCTGTCAATTAATTTTTTTACTTCAGCCCCTCTAGTGTACATGTTTTTCTCCCTGTAAAGAAAACAAAAACAATAATAATAAAAAGGGAAGAGGTAAAGATCTAAAAAGAGAGATGTGTGATGTACACAAAACAAAACTAACAGTTCTGTATTTTCAGTACATCTCCGCGCGCTGTGGAATAACAAGTTTTCATTGTGTAAAGAAAGCAGTCGTAGCTATACTACCTGGCATAACGCTTTTTACTATTCGATGCAAATTGTTCTTCTTTTTCATTGGCCGACAGCCCACCACGTGACCTGCAAATAACTGCCTACAAATAATGGTCTGACCATACTCAATGTCGTCCAACGAATTGGCTGCAAATAACTTTCTGCTTAGGCGTATATGAAACCACGCTTTTCTCCTTCTTAAGATCGCTCTTTCGTGAAAATGGCAGATCGCTTCGCTTCCTGAATATACCCATTAAAAAACAAACTCGCTGATTGGATGGTAAAACAATTACTGCACTCGGTTGCCGCAAAATATCGCGATTTGTCAGACTACGGCTGCCGCAAATAGTTGATCTGATCGGCCCGCCACTGACAAATCACGATATTCTGCTTAACCTCGTCCAATAATTGTCAATAATACCCCTGGTGCGGTATGCTTACAAAAACACTTAATTGAAACACCGTAGAAACAAAGAAACAAGACTAAAACAACACATACTTGTAAATTTTAGTGAGAATATTTCTCAATCCATGTGTGTTCTGTACCCATTCCAACAGGCCACATTCCTCATTCAAAGGAATCACCGCCTGAAAAGAAAACACCGTCAAATAATAAGACAATAAGAGAGCTATCAAAGCCTTTTACGTGCGTTCGAGTAAACTCATTTAAAAAATCTAACGTCATTTGGAGTAGTTGTGTGGCGATCACAGATTATAATCGGTCGCTGATCGACAACCTTACGCGCCGCAGTAATCGATTATGAGAAATGATCAATCGAGTATTCCAGAAAATTAAAAAATACATTTTTGAAACTGGTGTGTTGTCTTTTCAAAGGAAGCCTGATGACGATTCAACCCTTTTTTGATATATTTCGTGTGTTTTTGTCGTGTGCTAAAACACGGCAACAAAATGAGTGTTCCAAAAAAAAAATGAAAAGGTTAAATTTCTTTGATTTGCTCACAGATGAAAAATGAATGGACGTCTAAGAGCTTTTTCCGATTGTTATCGATGATCGATCGATTGAGTTAATCCGATTATTTCTGACTGGGATGATCGATTATGAAATCGTAGCCGGCTCCCCGCACTAATTTGGAGTTAGCCAGATCTACGTAAAGACACACTTTCACTGGTTAGACAATAACTAACTGTTGCTTCTCCAAATATCTAGGGTTAGTCACTGTTCATTAGCAAGATGTCTAGAGTGTGTACCCTTCTAAAATTTAGTTCAGCACCAAAAGACTTACATAAGTACGGATATGAAGTTGCCTTCTTCGGGATTCCGGATCTTTTCGCAGACACTAGAAGGAATTGAGCCATATCAGTTGTGTCGGTTCTCAAGTACCAACAGTTCATCTCGCATTGTTTTATTAATATTCTTACAAAAGTAGAAGTATAACCTCCGCTCTCCTCTAAATCTCAGTTTGTCCCAACGAGAAAACACACAAACCTTGGGTGCGGCTCGCTTAAAGCTGGAACAGCAAGACCGAGATGAAAGACAAAACCAGCACACCCAAATATATACCCCTACTAATTACCCACATACCCGCGCACATGCCTAAACAAACATAAGATACCGATGAGAGCATATTTTCCTGCTAATTACCAAGTCAAACGCAGGAAAATACTATTCTCACGTCTATCACCACCCCTTCTCCCCCCATATCCCCCCTTCCCTAATCCAAAAAAGAAAAATTACATTTGCAGTTTAAGCGTGAGACTGGGTGCGTGCCGTGTCGAATTGCACAATGGGAATATTTTGTGGGTGCTATCGCTGATTTCATTGGCAAGTACGGAGTTGCGAAGGAAACTGGATAAAAATCCGTCCCCCAAAACATGTATTTCACAAGTATATTCCTAATCTCGTACCCAGATCTCCCGCGTAAGACAGAGTGAGATCTGGGTACGAGATTAATACAGTCCCATAAAGCAACAGGACAGTGTCCCTTCTCGTCCCGTCCCGGGCGAATATCTACAACGGTCAATATGTGTTACTGACACTGTTTTAGAGCAAAATGTTTAGATGTTTATCTAGACGGTAAAACGAAAAGTGAAACAGTCGAAAGCAGACCCCGAGTATTAAAACATGCTAAACAAAATATGTCGAACCTTGTTTACAAGAGCATTGAACTCCATCGTTCTCGAGTCTTTCCTAAGGTCGTCCTACAAGAAACAAATATACAGGTTTTCCTCCTACGTTAAGACACTGCGGGATAAATAAAAGTTTGCGACGACAAAGATTTACCGTTGCTTCTACTAACATACTTGCTTAAAAATTGCTGGCGACCAGAGGAGCTTGTAATCCTAATCTACAGGCCACGGTTAATAGATAGCGCTATCTAGTATTAGGGAAACCAATTGCGTTATCCAGTGGAGAGAGATTTATCCATTGAATAGCGCTACCCATCTTTTAAACAGCTGGGGCCAGGTCGCTATTACGCATGCGCCCACGCAGCCGTTTGGACGTCACTTGAGAGTGAATGGAATGCATAGAACCAAAAAGGCTGATGACACGTAATATGATCACGGGCGCTTACACCTTCTAACAAAGGAAACTTACGCAAAGCAAAGCGTTGGAGCTAGAGTGATTTGTCACATTGAGCACACTTGCACTCCCTAACCGTTGGTTGTAACCAGCGTCAATGTGAAACGCTTTATTAAAACAAACATTTCAAAGGGAACATAACGAGATTAAACATTTCCCGCAGGAGGCAGACAATTGGCTATTTACAAGGATGGCTGAGAAGTTAAACTAAGGCAACCGAGAAAAAAAATCCAGCGGTAGTGGTGCCAGAGGTTTTCGAACACTGAAACTCCGGGGATTTTAAGCGCGAGGCCATGACTACTCCGTCATGTATCGTACCCACACGAGTATGCACTTTTACTCAAAGGGAAAATAATTTGCTGATCACAGAAAGAACTAACCTTAGGTTTGCACATCATGGTGTAGGTCTTGCCATCACTGCCTTTGATAGTAATCTTCTTTGGTTTCTGAAGAGACTGTAAAACATCAACCTGGAAATTTCAAAATTAAAAATGAATGGATAAGTAAATAAACAAACAAGTTATAACCTGGAAATTTAAGATAAACTATAAAACAGTGTTAAGAACAGTTGATATCCACGTTACGTGATATCCACGTTTCAAACTTGAATCTAACTTGTGTCCTTTCCTTACAACAACAACAACAACAAAATCACTCGCTATTTACTTCATAAAATGTGCTTTCTTTGACAACCAGTTTAAATTTTTCGGTCAGCTGGTGCGAGGTCTGGAACCGAGAAATCTTCGGGGACGCTCGGAAGCTCCGCGCAAGCGATCGGATCTTCCAAGGGTTTTCCGAATTTCCGACCCCCTAAGATTTCTAGGTTCCAGGCCTTAAACCAGCTGACGCAAAAGAAACACCTTTCTTGCATCAATAAGCACGTATTGTTTATTTAGTTAAGAAAATAAAATAAACTTATTCTCAGGAAGGAAAAGTTGTCGCTATCGACAACCGTACGCAAAGTATCACAACCCAATAACATGTTTTAAAGAAATGTGAACTGACCGTATCCTCAAAACCAATAATACAAGCCAAGGAGCCTGGGAAAGGATTGTGGTCATGGTGACTTCCGGCGCCTGAAGGTAGCGTGACGGTCATGGAGGACTGGAGTGGAACAACTATGGGACTGAAATTTCTGAAAACAAAAAGGTATTAGTGAACTTCTGTTAATTAATTAATTGTAGGTGATTTTCATGTGTTGAATTATTCTTTATAAGGCGGTCCTTGTGAAAATTGCACAAATTTTAAACACCGACCTGTCTAGAAAATGAACTTTATATTCTAATCACACTGAAAAGATTATAAAATATTTTGTAACTAATCTAAATAATCACAAAACACAGAATAGGAGCGGGCATCTCGTTTATTGAATTTAAGTAAATTTCCACTCACAGCTCGTTAAATATCATCTATTTTAAACTTTTAATAGTAGCAGATGTAATAACTTACGGGTTAGATACGAGTCTCTTAAACACGACAAAATCATGACTCATACTGAGCTTGTCTTTAGAGGGACCTTTGGGCACATCCTTGTTGCATACATCAAGAAAGTTGTCTGTCAGCCTTGTAGCGTCCTAAAAAAGAAAGAAAAACAAGGCAAATTGTGATTAACAGATCGCCTAGTTCCTCTCGGTGAGATGATTTTAACACAAGACTCTTTGTTAACAGGGATGGGAATCTGCAGCCAAAGAATATCTACGATACAGTTCTCTTGTCATGCAACAGTCCTAAGGTCACGTGAGTGCTATACAACCACGCACCTTTGGATAATAATAGGTGATCGATTCAGCCGAAATATTCCGGAACAATTTTCAGTTCTTCGTTTCCAGTATACAATTTTTTTAAACTTCACAAAAAGGAAGATTCCAACAACTTACCTCAAGGAACTTCTTTAGGGTATTATCCCGCGAGCTGGAAAGGGAGAAAGAAAACACAAAAACAATGTTGACAATTATGTAGACCCATCAAAGAAAAGGATGATAATTTTCTGTTAGATATTAAAACTTACGTTGCCTTGTTGAAGATCTGATGACAGCGTCTTGTCCTCATAGCAAACGATGACTGTTTACAAAAAAAAACGAATGTTAGCTAAAAAAAATGGGGAAGATTCATAGAAAGCTAAGTTAAGCCGCGTTACCGATGACCAACCTCGTTTCCACGACATCGACCGACAGCAGCACGCGCGCGCTGAAATAAGCGCGCCATCGAACAATAAAAGTATAATTGTGACGTAAGTTGTTAAAACTTTCAATGCTTTAGCTAGTAGTATTTGATACGTGCGCTCATTTGAGAGAGAAATGGAGAGAAAAAAACCTGTGTTGTTTGTACTGTTTTTGCTTATTTCCAGTACACTTTGCAAAGGTAAGACCTACGTTAGTGTTAACTTTTTGCCACAATTCAAAACCATTGTTAAAGGCCGGGAAAGTCAGCCCGCAACTTTGGCAAAAAGAGAAACACGCAAGCTTGTGGTGTTTCGTTCCGCGATTCATTACGTTTACGATTTTCTCTTCATAAGTAATCGAGATACAAACTGTTATTTTTGGAAAACGAGACCTTAAAGCGCAGGACTGGCCACTGGCTTATCTGACAAACAAATAGCGCTCAAATAACTCTGATATTGGCAGTTTAAGACCCGCTCCATTCTGGAGCAAACAATAGTTTACGGTGCTTGCGTTAAACTGGGAGCAGTTACTTTTTATTTCTAACACTTTTTCAACCAACCGTTGCAGGTGTCATTGATAAAGCAGAAGTGGAAGCTTTTCAGAAGAAAACAAGCCAATCATCTACTCACGGCCAGCTCTTAAACGGACGTGAAAATCTGAACAGAGAACATTTTTTTTCGCGGACCACTGAATCTGAAAAAATGTCTGACAGTGACGGTGACTACAGTATCCAGGAATTTCATCTGTCCAGGCTGAGATGGAATCAGCATGCAGTCCAGTTGGAGTATAAACCTGACGGAGGAAGACGTCGGCGGAGAAAAAGACAAATCATCGCTGCTGAAGACACAGTAAAACTAGAAGAGGATGATTCCAGCGCTACATTGTTGTCTGGAAAGAATCTAATCATAATTGCGTCATGTGGTGTATTTTTTCTGGTGGTCCTTGCCGCTGGACTCGTCTACTGTTTCCGGTATGATAGTTACATGTAACGCCTTCTTGTTTATTTATCAAGCGAAAAGTTAGAGGTACTCTAGATCACTCTATAGCGGATCCAAACTACGTGACTTTCGTTTTTGTATAGTGCTCCATTCTGTCGTTTGGGTAAAACGTACTCAGGTTTAGTTCCAGACTTTCGGCGTGAAACCAACCGTAAGAAAATTTCGCCATATACGGCGCATCTTTGCAGATGGTCAGTCATGTGGTGCAAAACCGCCCCGCTGGGAAGCAAGAAACGTTTTGGGGTATGACGACCATCTAAGGACATCACCCTTTTCGTCCTGGCGCAATGTGTTTCTTGCGCTTTAGCATAGTGTTTTTGTCCTCCTTCAAAAGCCCATTCTGGTACCGAGGGCCTGTTTATATGGAGGTGGGGGACACCAAGTACGTAACGTAACCCACCTGCCCACATAATCTCTCTATAATTTGACCACGTTTACGTCATAGGTAGGATCACCAAATGAGAGATTATACGGACAGGCCGGGTGAGGATGAAGATGAGGATGATGATGATGATGATAATGATGCCGATGACGATGACGATGACGATAAGGGTGACGGTGATGATAATGATGATATGTTGGCATCCCGTGTAAACTCCTTATCCTTTACACTGTCTCTCCACAGAAAGAGGTGTAGGAGGTGTTGCAGCCGCAAAGATCCTGAGGTCGGAATCCCACAGGAAGAGAGTCTGACAAACCCAGGTGCTAACTCGTCCACTGTGATGCCTATAGTGACAGTCACAATCCCTTCTAAACACTTTACAGCAAAATCCTGTGTTATTGAAATTCCAGAGCCCATTCCTATAAACTTGCCACTAACTCCAACCGCAATGACGCAGTCGTCGTCTTCCACGTCGTTCCTGAACGCTTACCTGAAACCTTGTGGCCAGTCTTCACCTGTAGAGTCTGACTGTGAAATGCCAAGGCCGGCTATGCAGGAAAATCATTCTGGCTTCACCGAATCGCTATCTTCACTCCAGCTACTTTTCGAACCGGCACTGTCACTTATCACTCAAAAATCTCATCAGAAAAACTCGAAGTCACTGGAAGCAGGCGCTACTGAGGACCTCACGTCAAATAATGAATGCAACACGGCGGCGATAAAAGGGAAAAGAGGTGAACCGTCCTTTTTTTTCCCTGATTCAAGTCCGTAGCTCGAAATAGATTTCATCACACT
>CALNXI010004374.1:0-17500 GCA_942486025.1 Porites evermanni
TATCAAGTATCTTCTAAAATGTTTTCTGTTATCGGCCAAGCATGTCTTATAGGCTTGGCAGAATACAGCTATAAATTACTCATTGTTTTGCTGCAGCATTAAATAGTAAGTACTGTAGGAGTAAGAACTACATCTGATGGTCAATGAATGGTTGTCTTTTTTTTCTTTCAAGTCCCAACGGTAGCACCAGGACCTCATCCAGGTAAGACCACGCCCGCAGTTTGCATACTTTAATACTTACTTAGGCGCCGCATACTACACCCGGAGGGTTTTTTTTTAACTGAAATCCTTGCTCTCAGATGTTTGCCTTCTGTCCGGTGCTGCCCGAACAAAACCTTTAATCCATTGTCTTCTGGCACAGCCCCGGGAATGTACCTTCCCTTCCTCGGTCCCAAATGAGATAACCTTTTCTTTTAAACGGATGCACCGCCAGACGGTAGTTTTTTAGGTAGTCTGCACACAGTCGTAAAACACAAAACATTCGACGGTAAACGTCACAGTTTTCCGTAGTCACACGATTTCACATCATGTTTTGTAAAGCCTAGTAATTATGCAGCAAAAATAAAAGAACAACAACAACAAACAGATACCACGACAGAAATTTCTCAAAAATTGTCATGCAATTAAATTTTAGATTTATATTTAGATTTATAGTAATTTAACCACATTGGCACCCTGGTAAAGCCAAAGCAAGAGAGCCAAGGCTCTAATTTAGGCGTTGCATGCCTACTTATACTATATTCCTTTTGGCTTTTTCTCTTTCTTTTTGGTTCCTTTTAGTCTAACATTTTTGTAAATTATATGAGCAGTCGGTTACTAAATTGCCTACCTGAAATTGCCCAATGGAGCCAGTCCCCTTAACTTAATCCAATCCACGCGCCATATTCTATCGGGATACATCGTTGTAAATCTACCCTTTTTCTTGATTTCTTCCCATTCATGCAGAATTAAGGGTTCGTTTGAGATCTGGTTCTACTTCAAATCAAGGAAGAGTGGAGTTGTTCCTAAATGGCACGTGGGGAACGATATGTGATGACTACTGGGGAATCGATGAAGCGAACGTCATTTGCCGCATGCTTGGCTATTCCGAGGGAGCCTGGAGCACACACTGCTGTGGTTGGTACGACTCCTCCTCAAAGTCACGAGGATATAACTGTTTTAGGTCAATCCTGTGCTGAGCTCATTACTTGGTGATTTTACCCCCACACAAAATACTCCTATACAGTTATGAAGAAGGTATCAAACAAATTTTATCAGGGAGCACTAACGCTAATATGTTTTGGTGATTCTTTCAGGCATACGTTAAGTCTTGGTAACAGGACTGAGTGGAGGACATTTCGGTCTGTAATCATACGAGTGATTGACAAAATCGGACGACCGCGTACCGGGAGTCCGATTTGTTTAATCACGAGTATGATTACACACCGAATTGGACGACACGAAGTTCTGTTACCAATTAATCATAACTTTAACAAAATTTGTGATATAATAGGCTATTTTTTAAATCAAAACAAAAGAAATTCGAAATTTGGTTTCCTAGCAGTGAAAAAAAAAGCCATTTAAGCGCGCGCGTGATGGCGCGTACTGTCCAATTACTTAGGCATGACGAGTACTGTCCTGTTAAACTGTCCAATTAAGGCTGAAATCAGGACAGTTGATAGCCAATCAGATTTGACAATTTTGTTATAGTTATGATTAACCTTGGAAAGGCTCGCTCATTTTTTTCAAGTTTCAATCCATGTCCATACTTGCCTTCTGTTGAAGCAGACGGCAGGAAACAGTTTCAATGCCTAAATACGGTCTTAAACAACAATACTGGACGATTAATTCTGGAATTCAATTGATGCGAAAAAATAAGCGTTTTCAAAAGACAGCAAATAGTTTGACATAGCTACTTTAATAAGTAATAGTCCAACATTCAAACAGTTAAAAAACGCCGGGGGTCGCCCTACAGCGACCTATTTTAGTTTGCAGTTAAAAACATAATCAGGAAAAGAGAATTGACCATCAAAATTGAGATACCAAATAATGTTCTTTGCTTAAATGATCAATCACGCTGAAACTATTCCACTGATCATTTTTGCAAACTTTACAGGCCCATGTGAGAATAATGGCGGATGCTCTCAATTGTGCGTTATAAACCCAGGCGGTCAAACATGCATGTGCCAGGCTGGAATGACAGTTAACGAAGACAAAAGGACTTGTAAGATTTGCACTGTCTATTTAACCTATATGTATTCAACCCATTTAGTTTGGTGAATAATATTAGCCAAGGATGAGGTAAAGATAGCTGGATATTGGCCGATTGCCTTCAGCTCTGCGTTGTTATGGACAAACGCGGGGTCGGGGTCAATAATGACGCAAAAAATAAGAGAAAAGGAAATCAACAAGGCCAATATTCAGCCATCTTGACCAAACAAGCTTGCAGGACAAGGCGGGAATCCTGAGTGGCCAAGATAGGCCAATTCTTCCATCTTGGGTGGCCAATCAGAAAGCAGGATTCGCTTCAAACCCAGCCATTTGCGAAACAAGACAACATCATAAAATATTGTTTTCGACTTTGTTAGTCCCCAGTAGAGTTCCTCAATCCAGTAATCCCGATGGCTATTTTTGGCATCCCACCTTTTGCGCATTCTTCCAATCCCGAATTTCGTCCCGTTTTTGCTATAAAATCGGAATCCCGAGTTTCGAAAACGGAAACCGTGGAACCCGAAAAACCTAATATTAGGGAACCACCAATTAACTTTATTTTTTTTCCTCTTCGTCTTAGGTACGGTGAAGAACGTTATCATGGTTGCCGATTCCTTCTATGATGAAATCTATTTGTCAACTCTGGATTCATCAGACACAACGATTGTTCCTCTGCCTGTCCAAAATTTGACATACCCAATCGGTGTTGATTTTGATCCATTCAACAATCGTATCTACTGGACAGACTACTCTCTTGGTACCGTCAAGCGTTCTCTTATTGACGGCAGTAATCAGGAAACTATTCGTTCAGGAATTGCTAGACCATACGGAATCGCCCTAGATCTTGTGGCAGAAAATGTTTATTGGATAAGTCGGCTAGATTACACCATAGAAGTTTCGAAACTAGATGGATCTAACTGGAAAGTGCTGGTTTCTGGTTTGGGTATATCTCCCGACCACATCGCTCTGGATACCTCCAGAGGGTTAGTAAAGGCATGTTCTATAAATAGACCAAGGGGTTCAGTTAAAAAAGGACAGTACTGCATTGGTCCAGAAGTTAAACAAAAGGTTTCCTTTTTATGAAATGAATTAGCGTTTGAATATTTTTCCAAGGTAAAAAGACAATCACCTCTGTTGATAACAGAAGGGTAGGAACTGAATCATTATGAAGCATTATTTTTTTGGTAGAGGAATAAATTGAAGGCGATGAAGTCATGAATATTAGTTTTATGGACAACACAGGGTTTTGAGTTTTGGCTTGTATTGTTGAAAAACCGTTTTGGAGGGATTTTGGTTACTTTTAGACCGATGTCGATATGGTTTTAGTTTTATTGACTAAAACAAATAGAAATGCGTTTTTTAGTTGGTGCATGTTGACGAAAAAAAGTTTCAACTCGCATAAAATAGGTTTAATCTACATTTCAGTTTTAGATTGTTCGTGATACTTTTTATACACTTATTTATTTAATATCATATGTCTTTCAGGTACATGTATTGGTCAGAAGATGGACGTATTGGAGGTGCTGATATGGATGGAGAAAACCAAAAAGTTGTTGCCGTATTGACATATTATTATGGTTTTTTTGATGCCCGGGGTCTTGCTATGGATATTCAAATGAATCGAATTTACTTTGTTAGCTACTGGTTTGAAGGTTTGCTTTACGTCGATCTTAATGCCGGTGGAAAGGGAAATGGTCCAGTCCAAGTTCTGTTCATGGATTATTCTTTCGATCATGATTATTTTTTGGATCCACGAGGTCTTGCACTCGACGACCAGTATGTGTACTGGAATGAGTACTGGAATGAGAAGGTGTACCGGATTAATAAGACAGCTTTTGATGGCGATCTTGCTGTGGTGGCTTCAGGAATGTTTAGTCCTAGAGGAATGACAGTCGTTAAAGGAAAACCAAATGCAAGTGGTGAGTGACATCACACTTCCTATCATCGTGACTTAGCAGATTGAAGATTTTGCTGTAACTTTGTTTGTGAGACTATGTATCATGACTAAAATTTCTCTGATCATCTCTTTTTTCGCAGATCCACATCCTTGTCTAAGCACTTGCAGTCACCTTTGTCTTCTTAAACCCGGAGGTTACAAGTGCGCATGCCCCGTTAAAAACCCTGCTATTTGCAACGAGAGTGTCCACCAAACCAGTGAGTAATACTGCTCCCTCATTTCATTACCTTAAGTAGCAAGCAATCGTTTATAAATTCCAGTTTCAAGTTAAAGGAATTAACATTCCTTCGCCATAAGTTGATAATATCTAAGGCGTATATGAGAGGTGTTCATTTCGGTAGTGTTTAAAATGTAAAGCTCGTAAGAGAGACCCAATTCGCAAACAGAATTACCCAATCAGTCAATTCCACGTAGCCCACACGTGGTGCTTATTGTCCTGTCTGCTGCAAGATGATCAAGATAGTCATATTGGGTTATTCATCAGACAATTCTTAAGAGGGGTGCTCATTGAGTGTTTCTCTTGCCTGTTTGTTTATTTAGATATTTTTCATCGTTGACAATCTAGAGTTAACAACAGTATTGCATTTCTCGCCAGATTTGTATGGATGCAGTAGCAACCACAGTCTTTACTTCAGCGATCAAAATAGCATTAAATGCATCGACTTAAAGAGCTACAATCAGACCTATGTCAATGTGAAGACAGTAAAGACTGAACTTTCCGACGTTGGTGCGGTAGACATTGATCGAGGGGAGAGAATGATTTACTGGAGCGACCACGCCCAATGGGCCATAAGTAGAATGAGTCTTGTAACTGGATACACTGAGGTAATTAAAGAAATCGAATGCTCTAGCAATTTTTCGTGAACTTCATAGCGGATCCCCATAGCTACGAAAATATCCAAGGTGTTTGAATAGTCCCCAGTCCAATCCAATGTTAAATGTCAAACGTTCTAACTAGTGTGGTAGCTTACGACCTGATATTTCACAAATATTGTGGTCAACTGACAGTTGTCAAAACAATGTATCCTCTGAGCAGTATCACATGACTATATCGCGGGCTCAGATGTCTACCTGTTCGCAGGCTCAAATCCAAGATTATTTCTTTGCAATGGTTACAACATTCTTTTTGTTTGAAGTAAAGTATGAATTTAGTAACGGGAGCTTCGCCTTTAGACTTGGCTAAATTTATATATNTGATCCTGATCCGAATCATCCCAAAGGAACGCACTCTCAGACTGATAGATGATCACGCTTACGTCTGGTCAGTCATATGGCTCGAAAACGCCTGCATCAACTGGAGGACATGAGTTGAACCTTGCATAAAGAAGGAAACGTTGCACCTCCTTATTTCCCTGAGTTAATTTTACAAGCTATATCTGAAGCCCAGTACAAACGGACGCAACACTTTTGGCCAACAACTCTCAGCCAATGTTGGATGTTACATGTTGTAGTCGTTTGCACACACGGTTGCATGTTGTTGCGTGTTGTTGGGGGTTGTTGTGCAACGTTTCGAACCTGTCAAAAGGCTGATTTAGCAACAGAACGGGAACGTCAGTTGACGACGGCGCGCGCAAATCAAGCAACTGGAATGACCAATCGCAGAGAGGCAAATTGAGCACCGGAAGTCGCGTTTAGTCCTTTCCGCGGGCTTTTTCCCGTCGTCGATTGACGTTCCCTTTGTGTTGCTAAATCAACCTAAAATTTTAGCTACGACAGTCAATGTTGGGAGTTGTTGGGTCCGTTTGCACCTGCTGTTCATCGTTATTTTTCAGACTTATGGCGCATCTATAAAATGTTATTCAATCACAAGCGACGAAAGAATCAAGCAAAAATATTGGTCAATAAATCTGAAAGAAACATAAAGAGAACGTGACAGACTGGACACGGTTCTTAAGAGGGCCGTGTAGAAACGCTGCTATTTGATGTTTATATCGATTCTGTTTTTAATTTCATTGAAGGTCATCATAAGAGACAACCTAGGACAAGTTGACGGATTAGCTGTTGAATGGGAGAGTGGTTTGATTTACTGGACGGATTACATCTTTGAGAGAATTGAAGTGGCAAGGGTTGATGGAAGTCATAGAAAGACATTATTTACTGAACGTCTTTACAACCCACGTGGAATCGCCGTGGATCCAAAATCTGGGTAACAAATTTATATTCTCATCCCCCGTATAGGTATTTGGCTTCGTTCATGAACGAAAGGAGCTTAGGAGATAGGCTACTCGGGGAAACTTTCTCCTAGACCTGTAGCTCAGTGGTAGATAACAAGAAGGTCATTGCTTTGACTACGGTTGGGATATCCTGGATCTAAGTTTTTTGCATTGACATTCGCTTTAAAAAATAAAATGAAACTGAAACATGTGTGAGACGCTAAGAATGGGAAAATGCAAATACATCTATGTATTTTAAAAAAGGATCTGTCTAATTCCTGAATAGCGAAATCCTGAGGCTGTCTCGTACACAGACGTCTCTCTCTCAATGTAAATGTGCGCAAACGAAGACGGGAAGGAGAAAACGGGCGCGTCTCTTCCTTCTCCTGCCCATAGCCTTTCGGACCTCATCACCAGTCCCTCGCGTTTCTCGCTCGCCTTTCTTCCGAACGAAGCTTCTAAGCAGGACCCTTATTATGACACCGACATAACAGTCCTTACTATTTTCTAATTCCAGGTACATGTTCTGGACAGACTGGGGATTGTATTATCCTAAAATTGAACGAGCAGATTTATCCGGTGAAAACCGACAGGTAGTGTTTTGGTCTTTCTGGTTATACCAGTTGTTTCCTATGAGTGTGGTTATTGATTATGAAGCTGAACGAATTTATTGGATGGATGCATACGACAATTACATCGATTCTACAGACTATGACGGCAATAATTGGAGAACTGTGCACTATGTCTCTCATAACATCTTCCCAGCTGACCTGGCTCTGTACGGTGACAATTTATATTGGGTTGATAGGCACAGCCAGAGCATTCAGTGGTTTAACAAGTCACGCCCCTTGCTCGTACACAACTTTGGACACCTCTCGGATGTTTTCCTGACGGGTGCTGTGGTCTCCGACGAGTCGAGACAGCCAGTTGGTAAGTAGAATTCAATGAACGAACAGAAAAATGTTTCGTTTCGGATGTTGTGTTTTGCATACCGGAACATAATTGTAAGATGTCGGACAACGTCCCTAACTTTAAGCCGTCAAATTTGCCATGGCACTCGATGTCTTGACGAGATTCAATTCCCTGTTTTTTCTTTCGGCATTGTAACCTAGTCCAACTTTTTGTCTCTCTCTTTTTTATCCGCAAGTCTGTCGTCCCGCACTGTTAATCTGAATACAGTCGAACCCCGCTATTTCGAAGTCCCAGGGGAAATGGAAAAAAGTTCGAAATAGCGGGGTTTCGAAATAACCGGGGAAGCGTAAAGGGGAAGGGTGAATCCAAGGGAATTCGATCTCCCTTCGAAATAACGGGGACTTCGAATTAACAGAGTTCGAAATAGCGGGGTTCGACTGTAGTTTGCTGTATTGTTGTAAATTTCATTTAAATTTATTTTTAAAATTCTGAAAGACGAGCGTCGAGCAAGAGAGCTTTATCACGTTTAAAACACCAGGCGCTCTCGAGTGTTTTTAGCTTGATGAAATATGAAGGGCAAGGCTCCCTTTTAAATGTACTGAGTAATAATCCTTGGGTGTCTTATATTTTTTCTGAAGAAAATTAGGGCTTAAAGCTCATATTATATTACTCTTTTTAAGTAACTCATAAACTGAAATAAAGGAGTACCTGACTTAATTCTCAGCAATTTTAGAACAAACCAATTTAATTTGTGTCGCTGAGATATGAAGGAGATCTCTTGAATTAAACTACAACAAGGCATATAAGGTCATTGTACAGCAGGAACCAAAAACAGAGAGTATATAACAGAGACTCTATTTCCCTGGCTTTTTCGTTGTCTAAATATAGAGCAGAAGACGATGATTTAGAGCCGTCGGAGGTAATTTTGGCAAAGTTTCCAGTATTTCACCCGGATGGGGTCAAATTCGGATTTTCAGCATGGGAACAGCAAAATATCGCTAAGAAGACTTTTCTAAGAAGGACAGTGCCTGAGAAATATCTAGATTTGTTTGCTCAGTTTTTTCTTAGAGTGTTCCTTTTTTTTAAAAAGCTCCACCAACAAACCAACCTCCGTGTCGGATTAACAATGGAGGATGTAGCCATCTCTGCTTGGTATCCCTTAATGGAACATACAAATGCGCATGTCCCA
This sequence comes from Porites evermanni, assembly GCA_942486025.1. Taxonomy (NCBI): domain Eukaryota; kingdom Metazoa; phylum Cnidaria; class Anthozoa; order Scleractinia; family Poritidae; genus Porites; species Porites evermanni. The sequence goes on from CALNXI010004374.1 coordinate 8,402, forward strand.
ATGGTGCCAGAGAACTGGGACCCGACGGGAGGAACTGCAATGGCAATAGTAAGTCTCCTTTCGTAGAGTGTATGTATCCTTTCAAAGACAGGTTTCCTTACGTGCAAACTACTCTCAAAATAGATTTATTTCGGTTATTTTTAATTCGTGCAGTGTAATCTCATCAATGTGTATACGTGTTGCTAATGTATCCGACAGCTATGAGAGTTTTAGGTCCTTTAGTGTGGTTAGCTTTTCTGGCATACAGAATCACAATCATCTTCGTCTACGCATCTACTCAGTTTTACCCTGAGATGTCTTGAAAAAATTATAAAAATTAATTCACGCTCACTTTGGCACGTTGTACTTGTTGACATCGTGTATACAAAAATTTTTAAAAAATTAACTCATTACGATATTATTCTCTCATTTCAGTGACCGTGCCAACTACGCCTATCCCCGTACCAGGTAAAGTAAGACAACCTATCATTTTTGCTTCTAGAGGGATTTCTTGTGATTATTCTGACGAATTAGATACATCATCTATTCTGCCCTACCCAATATAGTGTTACTTAGTATGGCATTTCTGTAAGTCATTAGAGTCACTGCACGCTCACATTGAAGAGCGTGTGCTAAGGGAAGTACACAAAGCTCATTCATAGACATAACAAGAACAACCATACCGTAGATGCTTTGCGTTACTATATACTGTCTTAGTGTCCAACAACGCATCTTGTGTGCCGCACTGATAAGCTGCATTGCAGTGTACGCGTTTACTATGGCAATAAGCTTTATTGGCAAAGCAAACAGTGACATTTGACAGAAATTTTTCTCTCAGGACGTAAAAGTTACCAATTGCATTAAAAACCTGTCAAAGCGAACGGCCTCTGTTTTCGTGGTTGTAGAATAACAGTGGCCATTTCCGGTCCGCGTGGGAATCAGCAGCAAACTGCTCTTACAATTACTGGACATAATTTTTAACTTTTAGATGTCAGAGTGCGACTCAGAGGCTCTAACGCATCGAACGAAGGACGGGTTGAGATTTATCACCAAGGAAAATGGGGAACAATTTGCGACGACCACTGGGGATACAGGGAGGCTACAGTTATATGCAGAATGCTCAATTACTCTGCTGCAGTTTACGCTGTTGGATACGCTCATTTTGGAGAAGCAAACAGTTCTTTCCCCATCTGGATGGACAGTGTGAAGTGTAGAGGTGACGAGAAAACCATTGCTGCCTGTAGGCACGAAGGATGGGGAACTCATGATTGCGCACATTCCGAAGATGCTGGAGTTGTGTGCTACAATGGGTCTATTCCACCAACTGAAGGTAGTTACTAAGTTTATAGTAGAGACTATCCAAGTTTTTCTGTAAATTAGCACATCTGATACACTGTTGCCGTTGTTATTGATTGTTCCAAGTCAGGTCACACTTTTTTGAAGTGCTGGATTGTGTAATACCTCGGTTCCATCAGTAACTGTGAAATGCGAAAAACCTTACATGTATCATACGAAATATGCCAATATTATTTAAAGTCAGCTAAAAATCTTGCTTGCAGCTAAATATAAATATCAAGTATCTTCTAAAATGTTTTCTGTTATCGGCCAAGCATGTCTTATAGGCTTGGCAGAATACAGCTATAAATTACTCATTGTTTTGCTGCAGCATTAAATAGTAAGTACTGTAGGAGTAAGAACTACATCTGATGGTCAATGAATGGTTGTCTTTATTTTTCTTTCAAGTCCCAACGGTAGCACCAGGACCTCATCCAGGTAAGACCACGCCCGCAGTTTGCATACTTTAATACTTACTTAGGCGCCGCATACTACACCCGGAGGGTTTTTTTTTAACTGAAATCCTTGCTCTCAGATGTTTGCCTTCTGTCCGGTGCTGCCCGAACAAAACCTTTAATCCATTGTCTTCTGGCACAGCCCCGGGAATGTACCTTCCCTTCCTCGGTCCCAAATGAGATAACCTTTTCTTTTAAACGGATGCACCGCCAGACGGTAGTTTTTTAGGTAGTCTGCACACAGTCGTAAAACACAAAACATTCGACGGTAAACGTCACAGTTTTCCGTAGTCACACGATTTCACATCATGTTTTGTAAAGCCTAGTAATTATGCAGCAAAAATAAAAGAACAACAACAACAAACAGATACCACGACAGAAATTTCTCAAAAATTGTCATGCAATTAAATTTTAGATTTATATTTAGATTTATAGTAATTTAACCACATTGGCACCCTGGTAAAGCCAAAGCAAGAGAGCCAAGGCTCTAATTTAGGCGTTGCATGCCTACTTATACTATATTCCTTTTGGCTTTTTCTCTTTCTTTTTGGTTCCTTTTAGTCTAACATTTTTGTAAATTATATGAGCAGTCGGTTACTAAATTGCCTACCTGAAATTGCCCAATGGAGCCAGTCCCCTTAACTTAATCCAATCCACGCGCCATATTCTATCGGGATACATCGTTGTAAATCTACCCTTTTTCTTGATTTCTTCCCATTCATGCAGAATTAAGGGTTCGTTTGAGATCTGGTTCTACTTCAAATCAAGGAAGAGTGGAGTTGTTCCTAAATGGCACGTGGGGAACGATATGTGATGACTACTGGGGAATCGATGAAGCGAACGTCATTTGCCGCATGCTTGGCTATTCCGAGGGAGCCTGGAGCACACACTGCTGTGGTTGGTACGACTCCTCCTCAGCGCCAAGTCAGATTTGGCTGGATGATGTTGAATGTGTCGGTGATGAACAGAGCATCGCGGCATGTCGCCATGGCGGATGGGGAAGACATAATTGCTACCATTCTGAAGATGTAGGAGTCGTATGCAAGTACACACCACCACCGCCTCCAGGTTTGTTTTGTTTGATTTGCTGTGTCACGAAATCAATGTTTTTCAAAATTGAAACAGTGATAGTCAACACGTAAACTTGATAAAAACACTGTTATAATTGTCTATAATATAATACTTCTGACAATGAAAATGTCATTGGAGAGAAGAAGCAGATGAAGATGAGAAGATGTAAGAGTCGTGTGCAAAAGTGTACCAGCGCCAGCATAAGGTACATCATTTCGTGCAAACGAAGCCTGCGCCACGGACGAAACTAAACTGTGGTTAAATCTGTCTGCGAAACAGCGCCGAAATCCTTGTTCTGTGTCTCCAGTTGTGTACCAAGATTTGAGTACACTTCATGATTGGCCTGCTAAAGAGCCATGGCCGATTTACGAAACGCACTTCTGTAATTGGTTGAGTCCGTTGGAGCCCAGAGCAAGGATACCAGCGCTGGTACGCGGGCCTTACTGACCGAGGTTGAAATTTATGTCTGCGTTGCAGGCTAGGGTTGATGCTAGCTCAAAACTTGAAGTAAAACTACTTTTTCAAGTTGGTATTTTAACTTCAAACGGCTATCATCGTTTTTAGATAAGACTCTGAGACTGGCTGGTGGCTACAGAAGTGGCGAAGGAAGAGTAGAGATATTTCGCGATGGTCATTGGGGAACTGTTTGTGATGATTTCTGGGATTTCAAGGACGCTCAAGTCGTATGTCGTTCTCTTGGTCATGAACGGGCTCTTCTTGCACCAAAATTTGCTGCATTTGGCGAAGGCAACGGTCATATATGGTTAGATAACGTGCATTGCGTGGGTAATGAAAGTTCCATTGAGGATTGCCCTCACAATGGATGGGGCAATAATGACTGCAGTCACACTGAAGATGCATCAGTCATCTGCAGTAATGAGACAGTTCAAATAGGTGGGTAGATAACAGTAATTCACCGAAGTGAAGCTGCGAAGCGGCGAGGTAAATAAGCACCACTAGCCACCGATACTGAGGTGAATAATTTTTTCAGTGATACTAAAACATTGACATAATTGAGCACAAAAATGATGATTTTTAACTCATTTACAGTTGCCAACGATCTCATTACAATTTTGGTGCGCAATGACCGAAAAAGCGTCGCGTTTTCTTGCCGGCAAATAAAACTTTTGAAGGCATTTGTTTAGCTCTTTCGAAGAAATTTCTTCAAAAGGAGTTGTGAATTCTCTTTGTATTAAAAAACATTCTCTAAAAAAAGGATTAAATTTCCTTTAAAGCTTAGTTATGAACATGTAAGCTAAATAAAGTAACTCAAGACTTAAGCTTAATTTGCATTTGAAAACAAGAACCTTTTTCACCGATTTCATCGATTAATTCAAGTCAAACATGCAGACAAAGCTTTACCAGTTAAAACTTCCAAACCGAGTTTCTTCACCTTCTTCGTGTATTTCGGGAACAGCTTTTTTGATTATTTGTGAAATTTCCTAGTTTTTTGCCTTGCGGCAGCAAACCGGGAAGCTATTTTATTCATAACTTACGCAAGTTTGGCGTCGCTCGCTCGGAGGAGCTGGAGGTGAATCAGTGAATAGCAAGACAACTATCCCCCAAAGGGAAGGTAAATAGTGGTGGTATATTGAGACGCGAAGCGTCGAGGTATATATCTAGCGCTATGAAGCGACCCTAGCATGAGAGGAATGGTTGTTTTAATATTTACCAAATCAGCTGGATCAAAAGAAAAAAAGTAACTTTTTGTAAATAAAAGACGTTACTTAGTTATTATAAGAGTTTGTTTACGTTTCAGTTGACAGTGTTTCGGGGATAATTTTGTTATGATTTTGATTCAAATTCAGTAAGGAATTTTTTATACCGACCAGTAAACACGACAAGCCAGATTTTCTCTTTCTTGGTACTTATTGGTGCAGCTGCTTCATTTACCGCTAAAACTTCATCTTTCGAAAGTGTCGCGAAGCAAGAAGCCATTTTGAATCCCGTCCCAAAACAGTGAGTATGCAAGAATATTCCGAGTTACGGAAGCCAATCAAAACGCGCACAATCAAAACATATATTTGCAAGAAGTTTCGAAGAAGTTGGATTTGTTTGCATGTTTGCGTGTTTCGAAAGATCGTCGAACACTTTTTGTTACCAGTATTGAAGTTAAAAATCAGATTCGTCGTTTTTTTTTTTTTTGCGGAGTTTTGTTTGTCTGCCGCAATTTATATCTATGTTGGATTTATAACACATCAAACAACATCGAAAGTCAGGATGGTAATTCCAGAATAACATTACGTAACCTCAAAAAACTGGAAAAAACCAATCTTGCCGATATTTCGTCCTTATTAAAAGACTTCGTCGGGGCAACTGTTGGATTTATAAGTGTGTCTTTCTATCTTCATCGTGTTTCTCTTAATATATCAACGTATTCAGTCCTTTTCAATAATGACATGCAACAGGATATTCTGGATTTCCTTGAGGGAGCAAGGGTGACGCAGTGGTGAGAGCACTCACCTCCCACCAATGTGGCCCGGGTTCGAATCCTGGCGTCGACGCCATATGTAGGTTGAGTTTGTTCTTGGTTCTCTCCCTTGCACCGAGAGGTTTTTCTCCGGGTAGTCCGGTTTTCATCTCTCCTTAAAAACCAACACTTTCAAATTCCAATTCGATCTGGAACGCACGGACACGTTTCAACGAGTTCTTATGAACTCCTTAGTGCTCCGTGGGTAAACAAATTACAAAAATTTACAATTTCCCTAACAAGTGCTTCTCTCCAATTACTATACGATTCAAAGAGGAAAAACGTGAGCTTAAAACTTCTATAAATTTCCTTTTATATTATAGGTGCGGGTGATTTCTTGCTTTCTTGTGAAGGAGGGCGTAAAGTGTGTTACTACATGTCTCTAGAACAGCCGACTCCACTCAATCCAATGCCACTGTCAATTCCATTGACGATTTCGCCGTTTGGAGTAGCTTACGATTCAGTGGAGGAGCGAATCTACTGGGCAGATGCCGATGGTAACATTCATCGAGCTTTCCTTACCGACACCACAAGCCAGGTCGTGATAAAGGGCATTTCACGTCCGATGGGGCTTGAAATAGACCCTATAGGAAGGAATATCTATGTCGCAGACCAAAATGAAAACAATATTAAAGTTGTCAAACTAGACGGTTCTTATGAGACTGTAATTGTTGACGTCGATGCACCTCAAGGGATAGCGTTGAATAGCTATTTGGGGTAAGATTTCTTGTTACATCATTATACCTACGGTATGAAAGTTAAGACAATGAAATAACTAATGAAATATCTCAGATCTGGCATATATCTTGTTTTGAATTACACAAAAAGTCGTATCGTATTTGCAAAAGTTAAATTTTTAAACATTTTACTTGTTAATTAAGTAATTTAAAACTTGCTTAACCTGCCCGGATTCAAAGAAGACAGTTATGAATGCTCTGTAGTGCAATTCTTTCTGTCACAACTGCTGGGACAAAATAAATTAAGAAAACTTACGTTTTTCTTCCTTCTAGGAAGGAAAATATTTTCAACTTTTAGAACGCAGCACCTGACGACGGTTCGTCTCAATTTTCAACAATCTCGGATCCTCATTATAACAATACATACTTACATACAGATACATAACCTTTATTTTAACTCGAATTTTAGAGTAGCTATACTATATAGCTAATATCTTGGAGAAACCAATTAAGATGTGTAAAACTGGAAAAAAAAATACACACAAAAAAAAAGACAAAAAGGATGTAGTTTTCCATGAAGATGACTAAGTTCACGTTTTAAATCTCCTTTCTGCAGATTTATGTACTTCGCGTCAGTTGGATGGAACCCACAAATATTACAAGCAGACATGGACGGTAAAAACAAGACTGTTCTTGCAAATTTGTCAAGCATCGGACAGACTATCATCGACCTGGTTGTTGATATACCTGGACTTCGTTTGTTCTTTTCTGACCAATCCAATAACGTGATACGATACATTGACCTCATAAGTCTGGAGGTGCACACCCTCCTTTCTGGCAGCGGCCTTCATGGACCAACTGGCCTCGTAATGTTGAACGACACCCTTTACTGGACGGCTCACCAGGGCGGTGGAATGTACGAAGGATTCATCTTTGAGGCTGACGTAACTAATAGAACAGTGCGCATGATTGCCGATGGGTTTAATAAACCTGCCGGACTTTACGCCTACAATTCGCGGGCACCTAAAACATCAGGTGATTATTACAATTATAATAGTATCTCATTAGAGACACTTAGTGAAGTCATTTCGCAAGTTAAAAATGGTCAAGCTAAAAACATAATTACAAACAATTTTTAACATAGCAATTTGAAGATTTACTTTTTCTGATAAAGCTCTTTTCTACTTTATCTTTCTACAGCTCAAACGGCCTGTCAAAATAATGGTGAATGTTCCCAGATGTGTGTAGTGCGACCTGGTGGTCGAACGTGCCTCTGCCAGGCTGGAATGAAGATAAACGAAGATGGAAAGACTTGTAAGTTGTATAAAATTAAATTCTTTTGGAAATAATTTTCTTTTAAAGAAGACAAAATTTTTAAGCGTTACCATGGCAATTAGCGGCAAAGAACTTAACCCTTAATTCTCAAACCCAGGCTTTTAACCCAAAGTAATACGGGAGTCATTTTTTAATTAACCGTTGATTTAAGAGAGACGAAATACCACGTTGACTGAAATTTGAAATGAATCTTTCTTTCCGAATCTTGAAACAAACACTCATTCAATTAAGTGACTACCGTACCCGCGGTTTGTTTAGCTCCTCGCGCTCTCCTGTTTATGAGCCCTTCTTAACCTCTTACAAAATTTGTATAAGCCCTGGGCGTGTAAGGGGAAATTTCTCTGAGTTGATTTTACCTTATTATAGGAAATTAACGATCCATGAAATTAACGCGAATCGTTAAAATTCGCGTTAATTTAAGGCGCGTTAATTTTGTTGAGCGTTAATTTCCGCGACGTTAATTAAGTGCAGCGCTAATTTCCGCGCTCTTAATTTCCAGTATTTTAACCCCAATTTTGGAACCTGTCCAGACATTCTTGACACCTAAAAAACATTAACTACAAGCTTTCTTTCTTTCTTTCCATTTACCCTTTATTTTTCATCTTTCACCAAAGCTAAGGGGAAGGTTCACAATATTTGTTAAATGTGTGTCCAGTTGTCACAACCAACCGCTTCTTAATCGCGTTAATTTCCTTTATTATAAAATTCTACCTCCTCTTTCGCGTTAATTTTCTTTATTCGAAAGTTTTTTTCCATTAAATTCGCGTTAATTTAAGTCGCGTTTATTTCCAATACCTTAATTTCGTGGAGCGTTAATTTCCTATATTAAATATTTAAAGGTAGGTGTTTTCATCTCATGAGTGACAGAGTCAAAGGGTCAGATTTCATCCTATAATTGTTTGTTTGATTTTGTTTCAGGCACTGTCGCAGACGTTTTATTTGTGACAGACTCTTATGATAACAAAATCTACATGTCATCACTAAGCCCAGATGATACCACGATCGTGCCTCTACAACTTAAAAACCTCTCGTTTCCCCTTGGCGTTGATTTTGATCCGTTCGAACATCGTGTGTACTGGACCGATCACGACCATGGCTTTGTGGAGCGAGCCTTTGTTGATGGCAGGAGCCAAGAAATTGTTCATATGGGACTTTCTCAGCCGAGTGGTATCGCTCTAGATTTACTCGGAGGAAATGTCTATTGGATAAGTACAGGAAATCTAACCGTAGAGGTTTCAAAGCTGGACGGAAGTTTCCGAAAATTGCTTGTTTCTAACCTGTCCTTATATCCAGAAGATATTGCTTTGGATACCATGAGAGGGTGAGCTTTACCTATTCTTGGTAACTGAAAGAGCACAGTGGAGCCAGGGAAACTAGTGCCCTTTTGCTTTGTTATTCATGGGAAAACTGAGAAAACTACATTGTCATAAATGATTGTGACGTGGTCGTAAATAATTGCACAAGCTGTCTTGATTTGCCACACTGCAACAAACGTCACATTTTCTGAAGAGAAGGGCCCTCTTCCATCCTCCAGAGGACACGCGCTTAATGTCGCCGTTCACATATACACAGAAAACAGCGACATAAATCTTACCTTCAGTTATCCTGGGACCAGGCTTGATCCGTATTAGGGGGGGGGGAAGAAAAGAAAAAACGGCATAGGCGAAAAAAAGAATCGGCGAGCGAAGCGAGCCGAGAGGTGCCTCGCTTCGCTCGCCGATATTTGTCCTATTTGACCCCGTTTTTTGTTCTTTTTCCCCCACTGCAGAGCCTGTCC
>CALNXI010004375.1:3435-27511 GCA_942486025.1 Porites evermanni
AGATTTCCTTGGCTTGTGTGAGAAATCAAGTTAATTTAACCAGCTTTTATCATAAGCATAGATTTCGCTCAGTGTCTTCTTTAAATTTTCAGCTAATAGACCTTGTCACGGTTTTCGACGCCATCTTGACGAGTAGGCAAACGCGTGAGAAATTACAGTGTTTGTATGAGAATCTAATGTCGAATAATTTCCGTAGAACGGCTGTTCTAAAAAAAATATGATTTGTAAACTAAAGCTTCACTCCCAAGGATTCTACTGGAAAAAACTGAGGGCGTTACATGCACTGGAAGACCTAGAACCACTTTTTAAAATTTTCTATACATTTGTCTGTAAGAAAGTCCTGGGACAATTACAGACAAATGTATGGAAACTCTAATGCAAGCCTCTGGGGAAATTTAGGGACAGGTACGCCTCCAAAATTCTTTAGGATAATCCTTTGCTTGGTAGCTTTAATTTACAATTGATATTTTTTTCAGAACGGCCGTTTTACTGAAATTATTCGACATTAGATTCTCATACAAACACTGTAATTTCTTACGCGTTTGCCTACTCGTCAAGATGGTGTCGAAAACCGTGACAAGGTCTATTTCTCGGCAGTGACTTCAATTGATACATTAAAATCGGCTTTCCCATAAAGGACGGGAAGATTCTTCTTATTTAATTTTTTTTATTATTTAAACAACGCATTTGACTAGTAGCAGTCTTTTGTGGGAAACCCGATGTAATGTATCCATTCCGGTCACGACAGCTGAAACATCTCTAGGGAAATTGGTCCTAATTTCTATTCCGGCAAATTTCATTATCATACGGATAAACATCGCGGCTAGCTGCATAAATTAAGACTTAAAAATCAAATCCTAGTTTTCCCAGCTAACATTTAATTTTACTTTATAGGATAAAAAATATATATTTGCGCTAATTTCCGTAATTGCCTTTTTCGTTTCGAAAGGCGAAAATTTGTCCGTTATTTTCATTGGAAGTAAAATGATCCAAGATTTAACTTAAATGAAATATTTATTTACAAAGTCGCGCTAGATCTAATCCCTTTGGCGAAATTTGAAGGCGAAATCTATTCAGCAATTATTTTAATTAACGGCATCCTAATTCATAACAGGGCAGGCAAATTTAGATATTGAATTTTGAACGAAACATTAAGACAAAAACTCCGCAATCGCGACACTTCGGCATTTTAGGATAAATGATAATAAACGGCGTTAAAATAAAATCTTATGTAACCTAAACTCTTATTTGACCTAAACATTAAAATAGGGGGAGAGAAATCCAGCATAAGGTGCTTCGCAGTGGAGAGATTATTTTTGACTTGTGCTTTTTGGTGAAGTTTGTGAAATGAAGGTCAGTCAGACCAGCACAATTCTATGTTCAATTCTCTGCCTTCGTTTCTTACAGAGACCCACTGAAGACTGAGTTTCACTCTGTAGCACCCTCTTTTTTCTTGTCCGAGTCTCTGGATATTTTCACGATATATTGACTTTGTAGATACGCGTCTTCAACTAAAACAAATTATTTTTTCACTGAGAATTATCTTGGCCGGTGTGGTATTGTGACGTAAATGAATGAGACTCTGAGGGCATGAGCAGCAAACTCTCTACGTTGCCCACCCCACTTGGGAACAAACTGCTGAATTTTTTAAGTGTCCAACTGCCCCCAGCTTGAATGAAGGGAATAGATAAAACAGACCAGGATTTTAGAGTTGGAATATTAAATGAGGACAGAAAAATAAACACTGACTACTAGCTAGCCCAAGCAACCCGGCAGGGGCGAGGAAGGCTAGATTACTTTTTTTTAAATATATATATATATTTTTATTATTGTAAAGAAATGGACAACAGAGACAAGTTTTATTTCTTCAATAAAGTATTGTTATCTTCAGTACCCGTGCTGTTTACTTTGTAATCCAACTACTTGAGTGAATCAGATAAACACCCTAAAGGCTCGGACACAGCAAAACATTGAGCGCAGTAAAGACTTGTTTACACCAGGGACATAAACACAAGCACAAGTTAAGGTGACTCGACCCAGTTTTTTGGGGGGGGTACCATCCTACTTTGAAGCTCTCTGGTATCCCCACCTTTACTTTTATCGTAAGTCTAACACATAGAATGGATAACATATAGATCAATCTACAATATAACATAAAAATTTTGGCGATCGGAGTAAATGTCACGTGGTTATAATGCCACGCCCCTTTGAGGTCTGAGTCGAAAATCTGCTGTTGCCGGCATTTTTTCGTGAAAATCTCTCGGCTACACATAGTGCGCATTAGTGCCTTGCGCTGAACAGAGTTTCACCAAAATCGCAAAGACCCAATTCGAGAAATTCAGCGGTTTCCAAATTTAGGTCATAATTTATGCGAAAATGATAAGCAAACTTTACACGGATTATATCTAATAAACTATGAGATTCATCTCTTTATTTTGGGCATCGTTATAACAGATGGGTCCTTGCAAGTCAGCAAAACGCTTTAGGGCCTTGTAAATGCGCGCGATTTCGAGCAAAGCAAACATATAGAAATTATAGTTTTCGCTATTTGTTGACGTTTGTCAGCGTTTAAGAGTCCTTCTCACGAAAAAAGCATTTTCTTAAAAATTCGTAGTTTTTTTTCCTTCAAATTTTTTCAGGGCCACAATTGATTAACTAACTACCCGGACTCTGAATTTCATGGTCATTGAAAAACTGTGACATTATCTTCTATAAGCCCAAACTTGAGTAAACATTGAAGATTTTTAGCGTTTTGGCTGAGTTTGTGCTTTGGGAGTTGTCTATTGTTTCTAGTCTGTCATTATACAGCATTCTTGTTCAGCACGCGTGCAATGACCGCGCTTGGCTGACTTCCGAATGCTCACCGAGATATAATAATTTTGGTACAGTGAGACAGGCCATCGCGTGATACATAGAGGTTTAAGTCACAATTTTTAATCAATTCTCGTGCTTCTTGTGCCTTTGCAAAAAAATCAAGAAGTGCTACACACTAAATCTACTTACTATTAAAAAAATATCATTTTTTCATAGGTTTAATGCAAGCCAATAATTAAACCAACTCGTGACGGGAATATCTCGGTGAGCATTCGGAAGTCAGCCAAGCGTGGTCATTGCACGCGTGCTGAACAAGAATGCTGTATAATGACAGACTAGAAACAATAGACAACTCCCAAAGCACAAACTCAGCCAAAACGCTAAAAATCTTCAATGTTTACTCAAGTTTGGGCTTATAGAAGATAATGTCACAGTTTTTCAATGACCATGAAATTCAGAGTCCGGGTAGTTAGTTAATCAATTGTGGCCCTGAAAAAATTTGAAGGAAAAAAAACTACGAATTTTTAAGAAAATGCTTTTTTCGTGAGAAGGACTCTTAAACGCTGACAAACGTCAACAAATAGCGAAAACTATAATTTCTATATGTTTGCTTTGCTCGAAATCGCGCGCATTTACAAGGCCCTAAAGCGTTTTGCTGACTTGCAAGGACCCATCTGTTATAACGATGCCCAAAATAAAGAGATGAATCTCATAGTTTATTAGATATAATCCGTGTAAAGTTTGCTTATCATTTTCGCATAAATTATGACCTAAATTTGGAAACCGCTGAATTTCTCGAATTGGGTCTTTGCGATTTTGGTGAAACTCTGTTCAGCGCAAGGCACTAATGCGCACTATGTGTAGCCGAGAGATTTTCACGAAAAAATGCCGGCAACAGCAGATTTTCGACTCAGACCTCAAAGGGGCGTGGCATTATAACCACGTGACATTTACTCCGATCGCCAAAATTTTTATGTTATATTGTAGATTGATCTATATGTTATCCATTCTATGTGTTAGACTTACGATAAAAGTAAAGGTGGGGATACCAGAGAGCTTCAAAGTAGGATGGTACCCCCCCAAAAAAACTGGGTCGAGTCACCTTAAGTGCGGACGTAACAGCACAAGAATAAACACAAAGACAGGAGAAACTACGCACTTATTCTTTCTATTCTCAACAGTAATTAACGCACTTAAAGCACAAGTACAAGAAAATCAAAAGATTTCGTTTTATTTCTTCTTGCGCTTGCTCTTTAATTTTGTGATTTAGTGATGATCAAGAAAAGAATGATTGTGTTCCGTCTTCCCATGTTTCTGCTTGTGCTTTTTTTGTTGACGATCACAATGAACTTAGCTGTACCGGTTTTGCTTGCGTTTATATCGCTATTATAAACTAACCTTTAACTTACACCGTTTTCCAACCAAGCGATTGTTGCATTTGATGTTGTTAAGGATTATTGAATTAAACCAGAAACTCTTATGAGTTTCTGATTAAACAAATTGCTTTTCTTTACATATCGCAAACAACAACCTCAACGCTAAAAAACGACGTAAGTTCACTGCGCGTAATGCTTCGCTGTGTCCGAGCCTTTTAATTTTGAGAAGACCAAAAGTACTTCAACAAAAAAGTACAAGTGTCAATACGAACTTGGAAAAACAAAAAAGGACTTGACAACACTATTAAGAGAACTTTCGCCCACGAAAATTCCTATGATTTTTCCGATAAGCAACATTTTAAGTTGTTTCGATTGAGTTTTTCGGAGACCATACCGATATTTTTCATTTGTCTTAAAAAGTGATTTTATCCCTGTCTGATCGTTATGAAGTTTTTAGCACTGAATGATTTTGGATTGAATAGCCGTGATAAATTGTTTAATAAAAAAGTTCTAAATCACTCAAATTAGTCCAAAGTAGCGTCAGAATGCTGCTTAATATCATATTTCACTGCTTGGAAGTTTTGGTGTATTTTTTTTTTTTCATGCGATCCTGAAAACTGGGCTATTATCTCACCACCTGTCTAAGCGCAACTTTATTCTAAATTTTGATTTTTAGCGCTTTTCTGTGTATCTCTACAACGGCTTGACAAATTCTTTTTAAACCTAATTAAGTAATCTCTATGATGTGCATAATAATGTCTGAAACTTTCATTAAGATTGATTCACTGTAACACCTTGAAATTTCAAGGCAAACGTTGCCTACAAACCGGTCAAAAATCTCCGTTAGTACAACATTCACTGTTTTGGTGTTATGCTAATTTTTCCAAATTAATGCGGACCATACATTTTTCGCATCTTTTGAATGTAAAACATTAACAATACTCGCACTAAGGCGAAAGAAAAATTTCGGTATGGTCTCTGAAAAACTGTATCGAAACACCTTGAGGTCTTTCTCAAACTCGCACCAACACTCGTATTTTGAGCTTAAAGTACTAGCTGGTTTAAATCAAGAGAGAGCTAAGTTCTGTTTCTGATAAACTCTTGGTAAATCTTTGTGGTAAAAATCAGACTAATCTTAAACAAAAAAACACCTTGCATGTCGACGCAAAGTACGCCACAAATAAATGATTTCAGAAAACAAATAGACAAAAAATATCTTGACCGTGTCTTATTCTTATGAAATAAAATGGTGCAGTCTTCCTTGAAGTGGCCCTCGGGGTCGTCACGCAGAGACAGACGCCTTGCGTGACGATCTCAAGGACAACTGCAAACAAGGACTACGATTCTGAAGCAAACTGGAAATAACAAGAAACTATAACGCACTCATTTATGGCGCATTTTGCGATATAAAAAATCATTGGTAAAGTCAGTCTGAAATTACACACTAAGCTTTATCCAAGACCTTTTTTCTTAATACTGTGAACTTCTTTTACTCCCAAGTGATGAAAATGCTAATTCTCACAGTTCGTTTATAATAGTGAAGTGATTTCTCGAGAGCCAAACCATTACCCTACCCTTCTTCTTGGTTGTGACTCAAGCGATCCCATAGTTTATGCAGGCAAAAGCTAATACCCACTTCTCTTGAAGTCTGGGCAAGGTAAGGCAGATTTGAGCACAGGTAACCCAGGCTCACTATTTGTGTCACGTACGGGTTTCAAATAACATGAGTAAATATAGAGAACATATGGGTCGAAGTTTAGGTCTAGAGAATTTGCAAGAAAATGGAAATAAAATCGATGAAACTTACCATGCCTCGAGTTGTCGTTTTCCTTGATATGTACACGAAGTGTCGGGAAGATGAGGAGACTATTTTTCCGACAATTCGTGTGCATATTAAGGACAACAAAACTGGAGGCATGGTAAGTCTCATCGATTTTTATTTCCATTTTCTAGCAAATTTCCAGACCTAAACTTCGCCCCATATGTTCTCTATATTTACTTAAATTATATAAAACCCGTACGTAACACAAATAGTGAGCCTCGGTTACCTGTGATTTGAGATTCATCTTAAAGTTCACAGTAAATAAACGAACAAATAAACTAGCACAGACATGCGATCCACCAAGACTATACAGTCAAGATAAGTAATTCATTCAGTCATAAATCAAGTCAAAGTCAATGAATCACTGACTTATTCAGTCAATACGTCAATATCTCAGTCTAGCAGTAAATAAAAAGGTATTTCGGTTTGACATGGAATCAGCCAGAAATGAGGAAAATTGATCATCTGTTAGAAAACGAAAGCACTCTTGGACTATAAATATATCGATACTGGGATATTTTCAAAGGGGTTAACCTATGATGCCCGTTTTTCAAAAAATGAAAATGTTATCTTTGTTTGTTTTTGGACAAAAATTGGCCTTTAAATAATGTTTGTTGATCATCTAGTTAGCAAACAAGCCCTCCTAGACTAAAATATTGGTTTAATACAGAGGCCATATTAGGTTTTTTTCAAGCGGTTAACCCATGATTTTGGTCAAAAACTGGAAATTTCCTCATTGTTTGTTCTTGGGCAAAATAAGCTGAGAAATAATATTTGATAATCATCTAGTTAGAGAAAAAGCCTTTCAATACTATAAAATTATTGATTTTACATAGTTGCCATATTGGATCATTTTAAAGGGGTTAACCAATGATTTGGGTAAAAAAGAAAAAAAAATGGAAATGTCCTATCTGTTTGTTTCTGGACAGAACAGGCCCCGAAATAATGTTTGATGACCATTTAGTACAAAAACGCCTTCCTAGACTATAAAAATATTCATTTCAGTCATTCAGTCATTTAAGCCCAAGATTTTATTTAAAAAATGGAAATTTCCTTTTTGCTTTTTGACAAAATGGACCTGAAAAAATGTTTAATGATCATTTAGTTGGAAAACAAGCACCCATAGGCCAAGATTTGTTATTTTGAAAAGCTGCCATACTGAGATTTTTTGAAGGGGTTAACCCATGATTTCTGTCAAAAATTGCGAATTTCCTCTTTGTTTGTTTTTGGAGAAAAAATTGGCCTTTAAATAATGTTTGTTCAACATCTCGTTAGCAATCAAGCCCTCCTAGACTAAAAAAATATTTGTTGTATGCAGTGGCCATATAAGGATTTTTTTAAAGGGGCTAACCCAGGTTTTGGTCAACGGTTGAAAATTTCCTCTGTTTGTTTTTGGAAATATAAGGCCTGAAAATAATGTTCTGATGATCAAGTAAAAAAAAAACGCCTTCCTAGACTAAAAAATACATAGTCGCTATATTGGCGTTTTTTATAACCCAAGCGTTTGGTCCAAAAATGGACATTTTTCATTTGTTTGTTTTTGGACATATTAGGCCTAGAAATAATGTCTGATGATCATCTAGTTAAAAAGCAAGACCTTCTTGACAATAAAAAAATCAATTTTAAACAGTCGCCATATTGGACTTTTTTCCAGGGAGTTAACCCATGATTTTGGTCAAAATTTGGAAATTTTCTGTTTGTTTGTTTCTTGGACAAAATGGGCCATGAAGTAATATTTGATGATCACGTAAACAGTAGTTAGAAAACAAGCCATCCTAGATTATAAAAATATTGGTTTTACATAGTTGCCATATTGGATTGAAAGGGGGGTAGGCCATGAGTTACTGGTAGCTTAGAAAGTCCTAAGTTCACAGTCAAACAGTCAGCTCTAAATAATTCAGTCACTGCATCATCCCATTAGCCCCGGCCTAGACAGTAGAGTCACTATCAAGCCAACCAGTCATTTTTTTTCTTGCAACAAATCATTCAGCCTATATAAATTTTCGTTCAGTCAGTCAGTCAGCAAGTCAGTCAATCAGTCAGTCATTTAGTCAACCAGTCAGTCTGTTAGTCGGTCAGCCAGCCAGTAAGTCGACCAGTCAGTCCGTTAGTCAGTCAGTCAGTCAGCCAGCCAGTCAGTTAGTTAGTCTGAGTCACTCAGTCAGTTAGTCTCAGTTAGTGAGTCAGTCAATTAGCCAGTAGGTGAGTTGGTCAGCTAGTCAGTCATTCAGTCAGACAGTCACTATTAAAAGCCAGTCAGTTAGCCAGTTAAGTCGTCAATCAGCAAGACTGTCAATTACTGATGCTGGCTGTATAAGCCATAATGTAGATTGCATGTCTGATCTTACCAACAGTCAGTTTTACATCTTTTATTCTCCATGTGAAAATCAAATCATGAGAACTTTAAGCAAAGTTCTAAATACAGTGCTAACAAAGTTTAAAATTTGAAACAGTTTTCAAATTTCAAATTTGCAAAATTATGAATGATATTTTAGTTATCAGCCCATTTTAATATTTTAACAGAGTTGTTTGATGAAAGTGCTAGGCTTAACAATTTTTTTGGCTAAAATTCTGGAGTTGTTGAGTTCAGAGACTGCCATTTGAATTGGAGATTTTCTTTTCGGCAACACTCTAAACTTAATTCATGGCTTTCTGTTGTTATACTTTTCCAAAACAGTTTAAGTGCATGAACTGCACGTAAGGTTCTTTGAACAAGAAAATGACTCGACTGAATAATAATATGAAACTCCATACACATCAGTGTACATGTAAGCTTGCAGTACATTATTTGTCCTATTGTTGGCCAAATTAAAGCCTTTTTCTCTCAAAATGTTTCCTATTCTAGCCAAACTTTCTCCAAATTAATGCTGCTGACACAACGATTGTGAGCTTAAATTAAAAGGTAAGCAAATAATTGGGTCATTGACAGTGTACATAGTTCTTTGACAATGACTTTGCAATACAATTTTGCATATGAAGGTGATGTAAAACTGCTGTAAACTAGCAGAACTTAGCTCATATCTATAACATAACTGTGGCAAAACTGATCAAAAGCAAACTAATACTTATCCAGGAATAATAATGCTAAATCTATTTGGCATGATTAATTAATTTTCAAGCCAAATGTTCAGACACACAATAAACTAGGATTTATTATACATTAGCAGTGTTTATTCAACACCTACAATGGATTGTAGGTTGAGTGACATCCACTAAAGTTGCTCAAATTATACTTAGTTGTCGAGATGCAAACAGTTAAGTGTTTTGAAAGTTTTCCTTCATTTTGTGAACACAGTGAATTGGATGGCTTTTTGAGCTTCAAACACGCTGTTATTTCCTAAAATGGTTTGGGTCTCGTCAATTTTAACAAATTTGCATTTACCCATCAAAATCTGACTGTAAATAGATTCAATATCTTTTCTCGATTAACTGCTCTGAGATGATGCTCTAGATTTTGTTCAAAAACTTACTTTTTGGAAAATTAAGCAAACACCATTATTTTGTTTTGAACACCAACCAACTTCTCCATAACAAAATAAAGTGGAATTGACAAGGATCATCAGAGGTGGAAACTTTTGCCTTTTATTTTTTACTTTCTAATTTCCAACAAAATTGTATCAATGAATCTTGTGGCAAAAAACGGTGGAGAAAGGAAACTCCATACACCTTGAATCATGTGAATGATGTAGTAAACTATTGGATGTGCGCAGACAAACCGACCCCTTAAAAATATCCTCTATTGTTAACTCCCTTAAACTACAACTAAATGCAGCTTAATGTAATGTTCTGGATAAGATAAGTAATTGTCTTTTGAACAAGCCTGCCACATTTTATTTATCTGGTTCACCCAAGAGCTGGATTAAAAGGCAAACTATGCAGCCGTTACAGTACTGAAGATAACCTCTATTCTTAACATTGAAGACTTGATCCAGTCTGTTTGTGGCATATGCATCTGACCTGGAAGAAAAAAAAAAACACAAAACATTAGCAACAGGATAAAACTATCTAAAGTCAGGGGTCTCAAGTAGCCATCTGCTTAAATTAGAGACGGTAAAAGTGTGTAAACAGCTGTATCAATGAGGGGCCCATAAGTCCCCCTCTAGGGTGTTCTTTTTCTTGGGGCATGCTTCCCCAGAAATTCTTGAAACATTACTACATTATTGAAACATTACTACAGTGGAACCTCTATTCAGGGTATAGCCTGTGAGCAAGCTTTTCATTTGGGGGAAATCGTGAAAAGTTGACGCATGAGAGGCATGTGAGAGGAGATACGAAAGCAGGGGGCGTGGGAGAGAAAGGAGAGCTTGCAACAATCACTTCCAAATTTTCATTTGCATCCCGAAAAAAACCCCAGGACATTGCAAAACGTGAAAACTGTCACCGCAAATGTGCCGCAGATTAGAAAAGTAACAACTACCTGTCTAGTTTAGATAGGCGAGGGCGCACAGAAATTATTTATTTATTAACTTGCTTTCGCAACAGCTTTCCACTGCATCAAAGACGAACGTTTTTGACCACTGATATGTTTGTTTTATCCACTGGACGTGGAACGTCAAGGTGTCCACTCAAATAACAACTCAATAGATGCTCGTTTCGTTTACATTTGAAAAGTCGTCCACATTCAGAAGACTAAGCTCCCCATGGTAATCACCAACCAGGCTTCTCTTACGTTTTACTCCAGCTGCTCCTGTGAAGAGAGATGGTGTTTGTGGTGATGGTGGTGGTCGATATGACATCTGGTTCCTCTTGAAAGCTGTTGGATTCAAACTACATTTGAACCTCCACTAATGTCCAACTCCCCACAACGGCCACTTCTCTACAGTGGGTACATCCCCAATAGGGATCTTCAATCCTGCCATACTGACCAAAATTTTCCCTTCATCCCGAAATCCTAAAAGTTTTTATTGCAATCTGTCACAATCTTGGTGAAATCTTTTAATTACATTACATCACATTATGATGTCCAAGCCTCACCGTAATATTATTATAGCCTATGTAGCAGGCGTCAAGTCTTTGATATTTCTCCTATCACCTAAGACCGCAGGGGTGGATCCAGGATTTTTTCAAAGAGGGGGTTGTAAGTATGAGAGTAAAATTTTCACCATCTGGAATCCCGGATCTCAGCAATAAACAGACAAAAAATATCTTGACTGTGTCTTATTCTTATGAAATAAAATGGTGCAGTCTTCCTTGAAGTGGCCCTCGGGGTCGTCACGCAGAGACAGACGCCTTGCGTGACGATCTCAAGGACAACTGCCGACAAGGACTACGATTCTGAAGCAAACTGGAAATAGATGGTTTTCACAGTGACGTCATCAAATTGTAAAGTCAAAATAGCGAGGTTTTACGAATTCTTATTTACACTAGGTTGAAGATAAACAAAAAGTTAATCTTTGAACAAGTTTTCAGTCCCATAGCATGTTTCATTTCGAAAATACAGCAATTTGAACCCCCGCATTTTCACAGTGCGTGACACTAAAATAGGAAAGCTGTCTCCTTGAAAAAAAGTCTCTCCTCTTGATTTTCAGTAGTATAACCATTTCAAGTATTAGAAGATATGTTTATGCGCACGTAGGCTAGTTCTCGAGTGAAAAGGAGGAGCTTTTATAGAACAAGGGAACTCCAGATCTTTTTGTCGATTTTCGGCGGCCATATTGGTGCACCAAAACTGTGCACCAATATGACGTCTCCATACAAAGCTCTACAAAGATGCGTGGAACGTTTCGGCAAATAACTCAGAAACTGTGGGTCAAAAAGACCTGAGACTTGGACAAATTGTTTAAATATTAGTCTTTTATAACATATCATTTTCTTGGCTTCTCTCACTGGACGGTTTTCAATTTATTTTTTTGTTGCGTGACAGTGAAAACGATCTATAACAAGAAACTATAACGCACTCATTTATGGCGCATTTTGCGATATAAACAAATCATTGGGAAAGTCAGTCTGAAATTACACACTAAGCTTTATCCAAGACCCTTTTTCTTAATACTGTGAACTTCTTTTTCTCCCCAAGTGGTGAAAATGCTAATTCTCACAGTTCGTTTATAATAGTGAAGTGATTTCTCGCGAGCCAAACCATTACCCTACCCTTCTTCTTGGTTGTGACTCAAGCGATCCCATAGTTTATGCAGGCAAAAGCTAATACCCACTTCTCTTGAAGTCTGGGCAAGGTAAGGCAGATTTGAGCACAGGTAACCCAGGCTCACTATTTGTGTCACGTACGGGTTTCAAATAACATGAGTAAATATAGAGAACATATGGGTCGAAGTTTAGGTCTAGAGAATTTGCAAGAAAATGGAAATAAAATCGATGAAACTTACCATGCCTCGAGTTGTCGTTTTCCTTGATATGTACACGAAGTGTCGGGAAGATGAGGAGACTATTTTTCCGACAATTCGTGTGCATATTAAGGACAACAAAACTGGAGGCATGGTAAGTCTCATCGATTTTTATTTCCATTTTCTAGCAAATTTCCAGACCTAAACTTCGCCCCATATGTTCTCTATATTTACTTAAATTATATAAAACCCGTACGTAACACAAATAGTGAGCCTCGGTTACCTGTGATTTGAGATTCATCTTAAAGTTCACAGTAAATAAACGAACAAATAAACTAGCACAGACATGCGATCCACCAAGACTATACAGTCAAGATAAGTAATTCATTCAGTCATAAATCAAGTCAAAGTCAATGAATCACTGACTTATTCAGTCAATACGTCAATATCTCAGTCCAGCAGTAAATAAAAAGGTATTTCGGTTTGACATGGAATCAGCCAGAAATGAGGAAAATTGATCATCTGTTAGAAAACGAAAGCACTCTTGGACTATAAATATATCGATACTGGGATATTTTCAAAGGGGTTAACCTATGATGCCCGTTTTTCAAAAAATGAAAATGTTATCTTTGTTTGTTTTCGGACAAAAATTGGCGTTTAAATAATGTTTGTTGATCATCTAGTTAGCAAACAAGCCCTCCTAGACTAAAATATTGGTTTAATACAGAGGCCATCACAGGAAAAAATAACAGATTCCCATGTTGGTAATTTACGGGGTTTTTATTGGGTTTTTAAAATAATCCCAACAAAATGCCAATTTTTGTGGAAATTGGGAACGTGAGACTGTTCCCAATGTCCATTTTGTTGGGTATCGTAAATTCCCATGTTTGGGTACTCTACAATATCCCAGAGTTGGGAAATCACTTTTAAAATGGGATTTTATTGGGAAATGTCAAGACAATATACAGCAATTCCCACTTTTCCAAACTGGGAATTACAATGGGTTTTCCAATAAAGACCCAATCTAACTTGAAATGGGAATTCAAGAATAATCCCAATTTCTACCTTGTTTTGAATTTTTTGGAATATTTTCAATTATCCCAATGGAGGAAGCTCTGGGTTTCATCAAAGAGGATTTTCTGAGGACTGGAACTAACAACAGTTACATGTATTATTATTATTATTGTAAACCTTCCTCAAACAAAAAAGATTACCCATATTAAACCATTTCGCATCACCAATAATTACATTATTTTCATAAAAAATAATGTAAAAAAACCCAACCCAAGATGCTTGTGAAAGGCTTTCAATAATAATTCATTGATTTGTCTACAGGATAAGCAGGGGTGCCTCTGTAATTATAAGTAAGCCAATTAGAACAGCTAGTAATAACTTCAACTTTTTCACTTTATTAGAAAGAACTTCAATGTAATGTACATGTTTTATGCAGTACAAACTAAACAAAGTAAGTCTCATATGATATCAACACAATATAATGCAATCATGAACATTAAGCTTAACTGGCCTTTTTACACAACAATCATTGGACTCCTGCATCATGAGGCTGTCAAATACTAATGCTGTAATTAGGTCAGTGATGTGAAGTCAGTTGACAATGAAACAATACAAGTTTACAACTTATTATAGTCTTGGAGTTAGTATTATAAACCTGAATAAACTATAGTAGAACCCTAAATTTACTATCAGAAGCAGTTGAGAAATCTGCTTTGTTTATATTAAGTCAGATGAATGAACTGTCAACTGACTGCATTATCATCAAAGACCAATTTTGAAATTATTAAAGTCTGCATGACATCTATTACTAAAGCAAGCTACAATGTAATATAACCCAATTTTGTTAGATAACAATAATTTATTAATATTAGAAATTACCTCCATAATATATACAGTTCTTACAACTATATTACTATACTTTGGTCCACTGCAATGCAGCCGACTCTTACGGTCTATTCGTTTCTTTTTGACAGCAACCTTGTTATTTTGATTTGCTGAGTTTGCCCAAAGCAACTTTCAAGTTCAAATGGGCTATTTTCCCCATTACACTTCATAGTTCGCTACATTAATGGATGTTTGTTGGGTTTCGTGGAGACACACAGATGTACATCTATATATATGCTGATTTTAAGTAATCGAATCCAAGTAGTTTCAGTCTACAACAACTACAAATGAAATTTCTGTTAGAGTGCCAACTGTTTTTCCTGGGTATTTTTTGGTGAAATAAAATGCAACCTCATCTGCTTCCCCAAAAATAAAGTAGGTTCCACTATTTGTATCAGCATGGAAATGGGTATCTATAACCAAGACTTTTCCAGATCCATCGCTAACAAATAAGAAAGACTTTTTGTGGCAAATGAAAACAGCAAAATTTTGCCCTCTTAGCAGGGAAAACTGAGCAAGATTATAACAGAAAGTGCAAGTAAAGGGATCACTTGAAGGTGATAACCAAACTGGTTTTGTTTCTGAAATATGCACATAGTGCTTTGTAAGGTTCCTTTTAAATATTTCACCCACATCATGAACGTCAAGAAGTATGCCTGGTTTATCAACATATCTGTCATATATACTATTCCCTTCAGAAATCGCTTCTGCTATAGCATACGACCACCTATCACAAAGCCTTCCACTATGTGGCAGTATTAGGTTACAACATTTTGACACTATTTCAGCAACTAACATCGCAATAATTGTACATGCACTACTTCCTCTTCTTCCACCTAGCTTTCCTTGGCTTAACTGTTCCTTGGTAGTCCAAATAAGAACTAAAAAGAAAGCCACCTCTATGGCTTAGTTACAGAAACTAATCATGATGATACGCATCTTTAGTTACCAAATTCCTTTGCCATGTACTTAAATAATTATGTAACATTTCAATCTTTCTTGTTAGCTTTTAAAAGTCTGCTCTCTGCCACTCTTTTACCTCTGATTCAATGTCTTTATCAGAAGACAAAGTAATGTCGCTGAATGTCAAATTGGCCAAATTGCAATTTTCTTTGTCATTAATAACTACATATTCCTTATCAATAAATGCTTGAGCAAGAAGCTTTGTTACTGATGGCTTAGATTTTCCTCTAACCCCAGCTACTTTGAGATATCGGCAAGCTGGTAGGATCTGCTTGTGTAGTTTTACATCTCTCATTTTTGTTTCTTTGAATACTGCCATGGTGATGACTTCAGCACTTTTAACTGATAGCTTATCAAAACTCTCATTCACTGAAAATAACAATGTAAAAAATGACCGAAATTTAATCTCTCATTGTGGAAAAATTTGGTTGACTTTATACATATATTGTTATAGCTGTCACAGATTCTGGGTCATCACTTAACAAACACTTTTTTTTAAAATACTAAAAAGAAAGAAAAACAGCTGTTGCAGACAATAATTTTATTTTGCCAACCAAAGAGTGAGCAATCTTACCAAAAAAAGAGTTGGCATCTGCAAGTAATACAGGGCCTTCACTAAAGGTCAGGATCCAGGGATTTCTCCTAATTACTCGTATGATCCCCAGCTACTTTCATGGGAAAATAGCAGGAAAATAGAACCAAATGAACTCCCAAGCAGTTTGTCCCTGCCTACACGTTGTATTAACCCAGCAACTTGAGATCTTCATGAAAGCCCTGTAATATCATGTTTTACTGTTGAATCTCACCATTTGTCTCTGGTCCATCATCAGAGTTACTGTCACCACTGCTTGTCCTGGAATCTTCAGAGTCCTTCAGGCTATCTGACTTATCATTTTTCTGTCGTTTAAGCTGAGAGCATGATGGACTTCCTTCACTATCACTGTCACTTGACTTCCTTTTATCCTAAACAGATAAGTTCAATATGGTAAGATCACAACTCTGCCCAAAAATGTGGGAGGCAAAAATAAGACTATTTGAGTCAAGACCTTAAGCACACTTCCCACCTCATAATTGTGTCCAAGGGCAACCATCCTCCTTCTTTCATTGAGTACTGATATTATATGTGACCGGATACCCTCTGCAATTCAATCAAGAGTGGAAGTTTCATTGTAGAGGCAAAAATAACTTAGTTAGAAGTAGCAACATATTTTGCTTTGATTCAGCACCTTAATCATCCCCAGCCTATCACTGTCTGACCTTGTGGTTTAGCAAGCAAATAACAGTAGATCTCATCCAGCCGTTGGGTATCCCGCCAAGGTCAAAAGATTTTCTTCTTGGCTTTTTGTGTTCTTTTTTTCCCTTTGGTAGGGCTAATGCTTTAAGTGGGTCTTGTTGGGATAAATTTTAGCACTATAATTTACCCTCATTGTTACTTCAATGATAAATAACTTTTAGAAGTGAAAACAGTTTACCTTCTCCAAAGTTAAGTTCTTGAATTGAGCATGATTTTGCCAGTTGCTTCACTAACATGTCCAGTCTTTCCTTTGCTTCTGGGTTGCTTCTAAATGTAGGGATGCTGTTACCAGGAAACTCATTTTCTGTAGCCCTACGGATGCGTGATCGCCTAATAACAATAATATTAATAAATGATAAACTATCAAAGTATAGCTTGTAAATGCAGCACTAACATTATTATTCTTGTAAAATGGAGTACAGTATAGAATGATAATTAGTAGTGTCAAAATACCATGGAAAGAGCAAGAAGATAAATAATGTTTAAAAGAACTAAGAATTATGTACAAGTCACCAGAAAACTAAAGGTCTGACTTGACTGATGACTCAACACTAAAAGCTGAAGATTGTTATTTAAAAATAAATAAATACTTCATCTTCATGGCGTGCAACATATTTTTTCTATCAGAGTATACAAATTATAGTTACATTATGCTTACACTGTAAGGTAAATTGACTTTGATGCTGGATCCAGACATTTGATATCTGGTAGTGTTAATTTTCCTTTTTTCCCCACAGACGAGGTAGATACATCTACAGAGGCTCTTTTATTGGCTAGCAAAAAAAAAAGAGAGAACCGTGTTAGCCAGGACATGGACAACGCCAGCAATAGAGACACGAAATTCAGTTACAGTTTGAAGCCCATGAGCAAATTTAACGTGACTCGGGAATAATAAATTTGAGGCTGAAAAGCCATGTGACAAGAAGCGCGCGAAAAAATTAATGACTGACAGATGTATTACGCACAGAAAGTTATTCTATTTGAACGGAACGAAGCAGTAATATTGTCTGAAAAGTCAAGTCCCGGTAGCTAATTTTCAACTAAATAAATAAGCTTGCCTGTAAGTTCCTTTAATGTTTCCAAGAATTTCCCTTTTTTACCAATCGTGGTTAATCCTAACTGTTCCATCGCTTGAATACTCTGTACAGCTGAAGACAGCAAAATCTTTCCATCAATCTCCTCCTTCTCAAAGTTGTTTGCGATATTTTCATTCCCGAACGTTTTGAAAGCCCATTCCTTCACCTGGGTGACGGACCATTCTGTGAATTGGGAAAACATTAATGTATTCTTATATCACCAGAATAAATATTCAGTGGTATTAGTAAATAAGACAAGGAATTAAACGAAATGAAACGACCCGTTTATTTACCTGATACTTGTTTGCTACTTGGGTTGCATTCAATGCAGTCTGCTTCATCAGCGGGAACATGCCCAAAATGGCGGGCATTCTCTCTCCTGAGCCTGGCGGGAAAATTCACTTGTGACTGGGAAAAACTAGCAATCGACTCTTCTGAACTTACACTATCCGTGTCTAGTTTTTCCTCGTCTCCTTTCTTATCGAGAGCGCGTAAGTTTTCTCGTGTTTCAGTCTCAGTCGACTCGTCAGGTGAACAAGTAACTGGAAGCTTGATCCGCCACTCTTTCCCCCGTACGCTCGCCATGTTGAAAATGATTTCATAACTGTACACAACTGGAATACAAAGCAAGGGAAAAAGCTGCTGATTGGCGACTTTTTCCCGCCTTTGATATTCTCGCTTATCATTGGCTAAGTTATACTCGGGCCCAGTCGACCCAGTGTATGAGAAGGACCTGGGTACTGATTTACGGTTGTACGATGTATTTCCCTACACTCTCGTGCAAAAAACAGCTTTTATCCTCGATTTTTACCGTAGCAAACTGAATTACCTTGGGAATAGAAAACAGAAATTCAAGATAAGGGACTTACACTTCGGTGTGATGTTGTCATAATTGCTGTCGCACTTGATTGATGTAAAAAAAACGTTGGAGAATGGCGTTTTGTGGTGATGAGAAATTGTGGGAAATTTGTCTTTGTACCTGCGACGACGACCACTTAGGTGCTCAGTCTGAACATGTTCATTGTGGTTGCGATGAGTGTGCAGGCAAAGCTGTTTCAAGAGCTACCGCGTTCAGACATCGTGCGCGCCAATTTCATGTATCATCATGTAGCATCACTTCAGGGGCAACTATAAGCTTGGATTCGTCGGATGAACAAGGCACTTTACAAGAGCAAAGTGGTATGGAGTTAGAGGCATCATCAGGTGAGGATCAACATTTAGTGGACCAAGTCATGCTTGATGAGTCGGAAGGTTTTTCTGATGTTCATGATTCTATCACTCGCGAAGAAAGAGAATTAACTGATTTGTATGAGGATGAAACAGTCTCCATCAAAGTACTTAATGAGAAAATAGTAGATTCCATCCTTGATGCGCTAGAATTGCAGCTTGAATTAAAATTATCCAACATTGGATTTGATCACATTTTAGACTGGGGGAAAAAAATCTTCGCCATGGGATTTAGCGAGCACATTCATATGTGGCCAAAATGTTGGAAAGATGCAGAACAACTGCTGCACTCTGTTGGTTACAGAGGTGCAAAAAAATACATGATTTGTCTTGATGAGAGCCACAGATGTCACTTTGGTTTAATGTCATCAGAAGACGAGCTCTGTCCACACTGTAACAAGAAGGGAACTATTCCTTACTACTATCTTGGATTAGGTCCCAAATTAAATCTTTGGACAAGTGATCCAATTTTTTGCAAAAAGATTTTGGCACACTGGTATGAAAAAGATCATTGGCTTGGGCAAGAAAACCAAGAAAGTTGGGGGTTTGAATGCAAAAAAGAGATATGGGATGGTAGACGGTTCTCTGAACTTCAATGGTTTTGGAATCCTGAGAAGGAATGGCAACTACCTGCCAAATGCCTTAATTGTGGGGGAGTTATCTCAGTTCAAGAAATTAATTCTTCACCTGAAACACCTGATGGTAGTCAGAAACTAGTGACCTGTCCGCACTGTGCAGTCACAGGTGCACAAACTGTTAAGAAAGTCCATGGAGATCCAAGAAATCTTGCGTACATCCTACACTGGGATGGCTTTCAACCATTTGATGGGAAATACAATCATGGATCGGGGGCAATTGAAATTCAGATAGCAAACATGTGTAAGGAAAATAGACAAAAAAAATCAGAAATATTTGTTGTAGGTTTTGTGCCTGCATATCTCTTGCCTGAAAGAAGGCCAATATCCCTTGATCCCTTTCTGTCTCCATTCCTTGATGACATTGAAGATGGATTTATTAATGGCATTGAAGTTGAATATAAATTGTCATTGCCACAGTTCCCCGCTGGGCAAACAATACTCAGACATCTGGTTTTATGTGTTACTGCAGACCATGTTGCTGTTTGTGAAATCTGCAAGGCAATCTTTTGTGGCAAGAACCCTTGCCGTCGCTGCAAATGTGGAAGTACTTTAGATGTGAACAGTAATCATTATTACTATGGGGAGTACAGAAAATCAGCCAAATACCCTTGGCCAAAGAGAAACTTAGCTGATGAAATTGAAACTTTAAAAACTATAGAAGATGAAGAAAGAAAAACTGTGGCCCAGGAAATGGCCAAGAAAGCAGGATTTACTGGATTGTCTATACTTCACCGTCTTCATGTACTGTATGGTTTTGATTACCGCAAACACTGTGTGTTTGATGTAATGCATATGGTTTCTCTTGGTGTCATAAGAAACCACCTCAATTTTCTCTTGGACAATCAACTTGTCAATCAGCATATGCTCCAAGAGAGACTGAGTAAAGTACCATGGACAGCAGAATTCCTTGCCTCCAGATACCCTTCCAAACTTTCCAGAATAGGGTATTGGAAGGCAGAGGACTTTCAAAAATTTGCTTTCCCTATCTCAGAGGTCATTTTGGGTGGCCTTCTTTCAGAAGAACACTTTGAATCATGGGAATGCCTAGCAAGAATTGTTGAATACCTGTATTGTCAAGGGAGAAATGGGTGGACTATTGACTCAACAGCAATTTTCCATAAAGCTGTATTGAGATACAACATCTTGATTGAGGAATGCCAGGGATTAAGATACTGCCACGTTGTCAATCACAACCTGACTCACATCAGTGAAGACGTATTGAATTTTGGTTCTCCTGACAATTTTTGGTGCTATAGTTATGAACGTGCAGTTAGCCGGTATGTTGCAATATCTAGTAATCACAAAAACATTGAAATAACATTTGCTCGGGCAGAACTGCGAAGAGAAATTCTTAAGGTTCGTGCATCCCTGAAAGGTCAAGAAGTTAGTTGTGAAGAAGTTAATACAAATCCAGTTAAGGCCCATTACAGGTCATTAGCTGAACTGGAAAATGCTATCGAGCACTCAAGTTATGAAAAGATTCATCAGTCATTCCCAAGTGGCATACTACTTGGAGCACTAAAGCCTGTTCATCTTTCAAATGAAGTGCATAGAAATGCCATTACAATGCACCTAACTCAACACGACTCTACTGTGAGTGATGACATTAGTGATGTTGCACATGAATGTCGTAGTATATACATTGCTACTACAACTGGAAGAATGGTTTACAGAGTAGGTGAAAATATTGCTGTTTCTAGCGAACATGAACATGACGATATTATACACATTACTCAGTTTTTAAGAGTAACTGTAAACAGTAATCATCATATATTTGTTATCGGAGATTGTTTCCAACCCGTGGTGCATGGTGTTGAGAGGGTAGTTGACCAGTGGAGTAAGGGTACCCTACTTTTGCCATCTGGTGCAGAAAGAATCCTTCCCTCATCAAGTATTCAGCGGAAAGTCATGCTTTTCCCAGACCCTGAAAACCTTGCTGACCCACGCAAGTACATTCTTGTTGACTTCCAAAGGCCCCATTTTCCACTAGCAAGTGTGGTTGTCCCTTGTTATCCAGAAGTTGGTGACATGTTACTCATAAAAGGTGATGATCCAGAGCCATGGCATGGGTTAGTTCTGGCCGTAAACATGAGGAACAAAACTGTTCAGGTGCAGTTCTTTATGCCACATCCCCGCTGGGGTAGACGATCGGGCCTCTGGGTACGTGAGGGTACACGACCTCAACAAGTGCACTTTAAAAGTATGCTTGGACTTTGTACAGGGAATTGGCAGGGAAGCAATAGGATTTTTAAAGAACTGTAGCTAGACTTGGACACAACAAACATTTCCATGATATGAGTTGTTAAAAAGAACTAGTGGCCACATAATCCGATTTGGGAAATGGCCAATGTAAGTGTCATGCATGTAGTTAATTTGTTAAATACACGGTACATGCTATTGATTTTAATATGTACCAGTACCCATGATGTAACAATAACTTCTGAATAACCATGCATGTATGTTTTTATTGTAAATTTTATTACTATGCCAAAATTCCCAAATTAAAATATATGGGCCCAACATTGGGATTGAAAATCCCTCTTAAATTCCAACTTATTCCAATTAATACCCAAAACAGGGTTTTTAGTTTGGGAATTTTTTATAATTTTAACAGATTGATATTTTTTTTATTTTATAAGTCCCAATGAAATCCCAACTCTGGTATTTAAGTACCCAGGGCTGGGATTTTACATCGGGATTTTTTTAGAGTTTCCCAATATTGGATTTATTTCCTTTTTTCGGTTAAAGAAGCCCACTAAATTCCCAAATTCGGGTCTTTGATTCCCACGTAATTCCCAAGTGTAGGTTTTCATGTTTGGAATTTTTAATTAATTCCCATGCATTACCCAAAATTGGTTCTTCAGATTGGGAATTTATTGAAAATTCCCCATTTGGGAATCTGTTATTTTTTCCTGTGCCATATTAGGTTTTTTTCAAGCGGTTAACCCATGATTTTGGTCAAAAACTGGAAACTTGTTTCCTCATTGTTTGTTCTTGGGCAAAATAAGCTGAGAAATAATATTTGATAATCATCTAGTTAGAGAAAAAGCCTTTCAATACTATAAAATTATTGATTTTACATAGTTGCCATATTGGATCATTTTAAAAGGCCATATTAGGTTTTTTTCAAGCGGTTAACCCATGATTTTGGTCAAAAACTGGAAATTTCCTCATTGTTTGTTCTTGGGCAAAATAAGCTGAGAAATAATATTTGATAATCATCTAGTTCGAGAACAAGCCTTTCAATACTATAAAATTATTGATTTTACATAGTTGCCATGTTGGATGATTTTAAAGGGGTTAACCAATGATTTGGGTACAAAAGAAAAAAATGGAAATGTCCTATCTGTTTGTTTCTGCACAGAACTGGCCCCGAAATGATGTTTGATGACCATTTAGTACAAAAACGCCTTCCTAGACTATAAAAATATTCATTTCAGTCAAAAATTAAAAATTTCCTTTTTACTTTTGGACAAAATGGACCTGAAAAAATGTTTAATGATCATTTAGTTGGAAAACAAGCACCTCCTAGGCCAAGATTTGTGATTTTGAAAAGCTGCCATACTCAGATTTTTTGAAGGGGTTAACCCATGATTTTTGTCAAAAATTGAAAATTTCCTCTTTGTTTGTTTTTGGAGAAAAAATTGGCCTTTAAATAATGTTTGTTGATCATCTTGTTAGCAATCAAGCCCTCCTAGACTAAAAAATATTTGTTGTATACAATGGCCATATAAGGATTTTTTTAAAGGGGCTAACCCAAGTTTTGGTCAAAGGTTGAAAATTTCCTCTGTTTGTTTTTGGAAATATAAGGCCTGAAAATAATGTTCTGATGATCAAGTAAAAAAAAAGCCTTCCAAGACTAAAAAATACATCGTTGCTATATTGGCGCTTTTTATAACCCAAGCGTTTGGTCCAAAAATGGAAATTTTTCATTTGTTTGTTTTTGGACATATTAGGCCTAGAAATAATGTCTGATGATCATCTAGTTAAAAAGCAAGCCCTCCTTGACGATAAAAAAATCAATTTTAAACAGTCGCCATATTGGAATTTTTTCCAGGGAGTTAACCCATGATTTTGGTCAAAATTTGGAAATTTTCTGTTTGTTTGTTTCTTGGACAAAGTGGGCCATGAAGTAATATTTGATGATCACGTAAACAGTAGTTAGAAAACAAGCCATCCTAGATTATAAAAATATTGGTTTTACATAGTTGCCATATTAGATTGAAAGGGGGGTAAGCCATGATTTACTGGTAGCTTAGAAAGTCCTAAGTTTACAGTCAAACAGTCAGCTCTAAATAATTCAGTCACTGCATCATCCCGTTAGCCCCGGCCTAGACAGTAGAGTCACTATCAAGCCAACCAGTCATTTTTTTTCCTGCAACAAATCATTCAGCCTATATAAATTTTCGTCCAGTCAGTCAGTCAGTCAGTCAGTCAGTCAGCAAGTCAGTCAATCAGTCAGTCATTTAGTGAACCAGTCAGTCTGTTAGTCGGTCAGACAGCCAGTAAGTCGACCAGTCAGTCCGTTAGTCAGTCAGTCAGGCAGCCAGCCAGCCAGTTAGTTAGTCTGAGTCACTCAGTCAGTTAGTCTCAGTTAGTGAGTCAGTCAATTAGCCAGTAGGTGAGTTGGTCAGCTAGTCAGTCATTCAGTCAGACAGTCACTATTAAAAGCCAGTCAGTTAGCCA
>CALNXI010004376.1:2667-25587 GCA_942486025.1 Porites evermanni
GAGCATTCTTTTGAACTTTCTCTTTCCATTTTTTGTCTTTTAACGGTGTATTTTTAACCTTGAAATGCAGAACTCTTGTCTTAAAACATCTGCATGGTGATAGCGCAGCAGCCATTTTGCTGAAAATGGATATCCATCACTAAGATTTCCAAATATGGTCAAAATGAATATTCACAAGCATTGAACGCGAGTTACACGTTTCAACCCCTTATGGGTTTCTGCTGAGACTGAATGAAATACACGAGGTGCAAACGTTTGCTTCTTGTAAAGGCTTTTTTTTTGGTTTTTGTTGTTGTTGTTGTTTTTTCGTCACTTGAAAATTACTTTGGATTCAGAACAACCAATGTTAGAGTAAAAACAGATCATTCCGTCAGTCTGAGGAGGAAAAAAACGTTTTGAACTTTCAAAAGAGGTTTGTATTTTTCTATAATTAAGCATTCGATTTTTGAATTGATTTTGTGTCCAGTGCTTCGTCTTCTTTCGCCGGGCTGAATTAAATCGACCCGCTTGTATTCCGTTATTAGTAGTTACGGTTAGTTTTTTTACATGCCCAGATTCATTTACCTTTCCAGAACCAGCTTTATCCTTGTCTTATGTCAAAGAACCGTAATGCTAACGCTTGCGGGTGAACAAACTTGAGCGCTTAAAACTTCCTTGGAACTATAGAAGCCTAGCAAGCTTATTCGAGAAGAACAGACTACTTCCATCACTTTTCTGTTGCTCAAGTAATAATAGTCAGAGTATTTTTTTTTCTTTTTTCATTTTTAATTACGTAGTTTTGTTTTCTTTCAGTACGCAAATTTTCCTTTCCTTTTCACTCGCTGTGAAGTAGCTGAGAACGACAACTGCCGGCAGTGGCTTCAAAACAATTAACTCTTTGCAATCGCTGGAGCTGGATTTGACTGAAGCGAGCAAAACAAACCCTTATGTGCAGTTTTGTGTACTTTCTAATGATTCAGTTTGCTGAGTTTAATTTGCTTGAATGAAGACCCTCGCATGGACCAGTTTTTAAAAATAGGTAAATGGTTAATCATGGCTCGGGTGCGAAGTGATCTTTTGCTTTTAAGATCTTTAGGTAGGTTATTTCGAACAGAAAAATTCACCTCTTCATTGTCGACGTCAGCAGGTATAAGAACCTTAAGCCTTATGTTTTTTGAGTGGAAATTTGTTGTTTTGCAACCTTATTGAAGCTTTTTTTAGTTCACTTAAGCTGCAATTTTATGCATGATGGAACTGTTCTTTGCTTGTCGCCTCTCTTTGCGAGCTTAAAGTGGCGTCTATGGTCCTTAAAGTGACCTCAGTAGGTAATTAAATCATAGACATAGCTGGAGAGAAGTTTTTGCAATAATACAGCTTCAACTTTGTTTGAAGAAAATCTTACTTGGTTTTTGAGAAGTGTTATGCATGTTCAACTTGACAACACAAAGCAAACTTTATCTGCGCGAAACGATCAAGTTTAAAAAGTCTGTAGTTGCGTTGAAACCCATTCTGGGGAAGATTTTACTAGTTAAAGATTAACTCTTTTTCTTCCCACATATCAACGCCAAAACTTTTACATGGAGGATTTTGTTTATATTTTAGTGTTCTGCGAAGCACAAGTGTCCGATCGAGCGTGGGTTTTAAAATATCAGCTCGGGTGCGACAAAGTTCAATGACTTCAAACACATTGTGGGCAAGCGTGAATTTCTTTGGGCAAATCACTATGCAAGGATATTTTGTTTTTGTGTCCACAGTTGAGCTCCGGACCTTATATATCCAGAAACGTCTTTATATGAACACATTTTGTGAATAAATCTTGAAAAAAATTGGACCTACCCACGCACATTTCCAGTACAAGGAAATTAATGCCGTCGTTAAAGTCCGTTTTACTATGATGTATTCTTCGAGAGAATTAAATAATAAGGTTATAACCACAGCTTGCAACTTTTGAAGACAAATTGCTTGTTCTTTCCAGGTTTATGACCGCACAAACCACCAAAATTTCTGCGCCAAGTCGACTCGAAAATCACTGTTTTGCATTTCCCGCTTTTTTTCACCTGACCAACATTGACGTCACAAGCTGTTTTTACCGACAATTTTTCCGACCGCTCTACGAAGATAAGGGCCAAAAAATAACAATTTTTAGTTGCGAATATCTCGGAGATGCTTGCTTCAATTGAGCTGAAACTTCATAGTATGTTTATTCGGTTCATCTTAAACATATTTCACCAGAATTAAACTAACATAAAAAATGTCGAATGTTTGGTTCATTTGACCTTTAAGAGTGTCACTAACAATTATTGCTCGATCAAGACTTTTCATCCCCACATTATATTTATTTATGGTTATTATATTTTTTACTGTAGCATTTTTTGCGTACGGCGCAAAATTTTTCTTCGAGAATTTCATATACCCGTGAGCGTTGCAACTTGGGATCATGATTGACATGAGAACTCCTCCTCCCTTTGCCGCCTTTTCCTCACAATGGATGAAACACGGAGCCCTTTTAAGAAATGAGTAATTTAGGCTCAAGAGAAGGAAATGAATAACACAGCGGTCTTAAACATCACATACTAATAATGGCTGTTTTTCGCAGTCAATCGGCTTCTGATTAGTTGTAGTCTCGATCTGTCGAAAATTGCTCGACCTACAGCTGCAGTCACAGTTTATGCCTGCTAGGAATAACAGTAGGATGCACTTATCTCTTTTTTTGCAAGTCACTTTCCGAATGTGAGTATACCTTTGGTATCACGATCACTGTGCTGAAAATTTCTCAAAACAATGATAACAGAGGACACCATCTTGAATTTTATTCCCACACGGGTATCGGGAACTGGTTTCAGTGCTTCCCAGTTTACCCTGGTCTCAATTTAAGTTCCGGTTCCGGTTCCGTTTCCGTTTCCGGATTCCGGATTCCGGCTTAACATCTACGATCCGCTAACAATTTGAAGATTCGCTTTAAAAAGAGGACCAAAGCCATAGACTTCCTACGTATCTATTGTGCACTGAAAATATGCCTTACCCCTATTGGTCTTTAATTTTGTTGTTTATTCTTAAAATCATGAAATTGGCTTACCACTGGAGATGGATGTTTTTCCGGGAATCCTGACCTCTGGCAACCTACTGTCACGCAATCTTCACTTTGTATTGATTGTTTTGTTTATTTTATTATTCTGAAATTAGAACTCCAATTCTCGAGACGATGCTTCGCTAGTGGAGGAAATTCATTCACTCATTCGTTTTTTTTATTATTATTTCATGAGTGATTTTAGCGATTATCCCTCACAGACTATTTCTCATGGTTACCCCCCACCCCTACCCCTCAACTATCTTTGCATTGTAACCCGGTGATCTCCTGGGTGGCAACGATAAAAACAAACGCTAGCTCCTGCACTGCGTGATACCCAGATCAGATNATACTAATAATGGCTGTTTTTCGCAGTCAATCGGCTTCTGATTAGTTGTAGTCTCGATCTGTCGAAAATTGCTCGACCTACAGCTGCAGTCACAGTTTATGCCTGCTAGGAATAACAGTAGGATGCACTTATCTCTTTTTTTGCAAGTCACTTTCCGAATGTGAGTATACCTTTGGTATCACGATCACTGTGCTGAAAATTTCTCAAAACAATGATAACAGAGGACACCATCTTGAATTTTATTCCCACACGGGTATCGGGAACTGGTTTCAGTGCTTCCCAGTTTACCCTGGTCTCAATTTAAGTTCCGGTTCCGGTTCCGTTTCCGTTTCCGGATTCCGGATTCCGGCTTAACATCTACGATCCGCTAACAATTTGAAGATTCGCTTTAAAAAGAGGACCAAAGCCATAGACTTCCTACGTATCTATTGTGCACTGAAAATATGCCTTACCCCTATTGGTCTTTAATTTTGTTGTTTATTCTTAAAATCATGAAATTGGCTTACCACTGGAGATGGATGTTTTTCCGGGAATCCTGACCTCTGGCAACCTACTGTCACGCAATCTTCACTTTGTATTGATTGTTTTGTTTATTTTATTATTCTGAAATTAGAACTCCAATTCTCGAGACGATGCTTCGCTAGTGGAGGAAATTCATTCACTCATTCGTTTTTTTTATTATTATTTCATGAGTGATTTTAGCGATTATCCCTCACAGACTATTTCTCATGGTTACCCCCCACCCCTACCCCTCAACTATCTTTGCATTGTAACCCGGTGATCTCCTGGGTGGCAACGATAAAAACAAACGCTAGCTCCTGCACTGCGTGATACCCAGATCAGATCCAGACAGAAATTGTTCTCGGGAAATAGCCTTGGACCCAAAAAGCGCTTCCTCTTCCGTCATTTTCATTTTGGTTTTTAAGGGCAGATAGTAGAGCAGATATGTGCTTGAATTGTTCACTTTCTGTTAAAAGCATGAAATTTGGCATGATGATAGTTTTCAAGGCCCTAAAAAAGATAGGATATGGTGCCATCGCCAAAAAGTCCGTTAAGTGCGAAAAATAAGATTTTTTAAAATGGCGGCCATTTTGAACCGGAAGTGAAATTAACATTTTCTTTAAAACGTCTGAATTTTAGCAACTTGGATAAGAAAATGTCAGCAAATGCCTAAGGCAGCTTTTTTTTCATACAGAGAAATATTATTTCAACGCAGTGTCTAAACAAAAATAGAATAGAGAAGATATAAGTGATCGCCAGCTAGACCGGACGTAAAACTACCAGAGTCCGAACTTTTAAGGAATGAGATTAAACTTCTGTTGTGCCTGCAGTGCTGGCTTTCTTTAATTGAATATTTTCTTTAAATCTGATGTATACACTCAATTTGCTATTTTCATTGTGTATAATCCATTATTAAACTTGAGCCTACTTTTGCTATGATACAGAACTTGAAGAATAACAGGTGATATCTCGGTGACCTAATGACTTACTGCGCTTTTCACAAACATGCATACTCTAAAGTTCAACAGCCGCCTTCACAATTGCGTTTTTCGCTGCCGTCAATCATAATTACGATCACAAGCAACGAACCTTGAAACACAGAAACACACAAAACAGATCGAAATCCACCAGTCACAAATCACAAACCTTGACCTTTTGAACCCGTTAAAGTAAAGTTTTGTTTCCTAGGAGGTCCGTTAAGATGATTGAAGGCAGCGAAAAACGCAATCGTCAATTGGCTTTTGAACTTCAGAATTCGCATGTTTGTGAAAAGCGCAGTAATACTTCATGCAGACGAGTGCTTGTAATCGAAAAAAAGAGTTTAAGACTGCCTTTCATGATTGTCACTCTTCTGGGTACAACCCTTCTTACGAGCGTACTTGACTAGTTCCACGCTCAACTTTGTAATTTCTGACAGTGGAGTGCAGGAGAGTCGCCACTCTCCTGTTAGAGATATCTAGCCCCAACTCCTTGCGGACTAGGAACCGAGATGCTTGGTACCAGTGCCTGCTGACTCTATATGTGGCCGGCATGGTTTGCCATGCCCTTGAAATGTTTAA
Source organism: Porites evermanni (assembly GCA_942486025.1). Classification (NCBI taxonomy): domain Eukaryota; kingdom Metazoa; phylum Cnidaria; class Anthozoa; order Scleractinia; family Poritidae; genus Porites; species Porites evermanni. The sequence goes on from CALNXI010004376.1 coordinate 8,123, forward strand.
GTAATATGGGCCAGGACAAAGAAACTACTTTTGGCTTCGTCAGTTGACCTTAAAGAACTACTTTTTTATCGTATAGAAGAACGTGTAAGCGAAAACCACTCCGATTATTTCTGGACTGAGGTGACCAGAAGTATTCAGCGTGTCACATCCTGTGAATTCATGGAATGGAGGACGTGCAATCTCATAGGCTGCAAGGTAGCGTAGATGTACCTCAGCAACAAGATATATGATAAGGAAGCTAACTTGGCTTCATGGTATAGAAGTTTCATGGGTAGTTAGAAAGGAGAGTGGACTTAACGAAAATGTCTTTGGAGAGTCTTAACTTATATTTTTATATATTATACCTTAAAAGAACGGAATCTGCTTTGTGATATAGCATGACGAAAAATGTTTTCTAGCGAATTGACTTCAAACGATGCAGGGGAAAGACTGGACATCTGTCCCTAGACGACATGCGTTGCTCACTGTGCAATGAATCTAAAAAGCACCTGCTTATTTCGATCTTTACATAAGAACTAACTTTTTCCAGTTTCTTAGTATAGCTCCCGATACACGTTTTCCCCAGATCTTAGTCTTCTAGCTGTTCTCGGTGCGACATATTTGTCCCATACTATATCCAAGAGAATACGTTTTACATGCTCAGGGAATTAACGTAAGTGATGTATATTCGGACAACGCTTTTTCCTTATTTTCTTGCATGTGGACTTTAACATGATAATCAGTGCTACTCAGTCCATGATAACGAAATGACATTCTGGGGGGTGATAACAGTGAAGATAAGAGGCTAACTCTCATTTCTGTCGAGAGAGGCGCAGAGTCATTTGATAGTGAAATACAGATGAGTGAAACCGCTGCCCGGTTAGCTCCAGGCCCTGGTCCTTCAAACGTTGGATAGCGCTATCCACCGGATAAATCACTGTCCAGCGGATACGTATTAGGGAAACCAATTGCGTTATCCACTGGACAGACTTTTATCCAGTGGATAGCGCTATCCAATGTTTAAACAACCGGGCCAGGTGGGTAAGCACCGGTCCACTAAGCCAGAAGCCGGGGTTTCAAACCCCGGTCGGATAAACTCTGGATCAGGATCTTTATGTAACTGACGAGAAGTGCTGCCTTTTTACGGTCATCTGCAAACGTTAGACTTTCTAGTCTTCTTGGGATAACAAAAAAAAAAACCGTAAGCCCCGTCTCACAGTTCGTGTTCTTTATCTTGAAATGCTGTGGAAAGTTAAAGAACCCAGCCCACTGTTTGTAAAGAGTAGGCTGAGTAGGGTACCCGTTACCTTCCAAAACGGATTTCCCGGAAACTTTTTGAAAATGGTAAACTTTGAAATGAGCAGATGTTATCGTGAAAGCAATTTCAATCCAAGATGTACATGCACAGAGTGTTATTTATACTCCTCAATAACACAAAATGGTGGAGCTATTATACCTCGAATTACTTTGAAAGCCGCAAAGCATTTTGCATTCTAGTTAATAGTGGATCAACTCTTTTAACCTTTAAGCCCCAATATTCACATACAAATTCTTCAAACTGGTCTCTGAGAGAATTTTATAAAAGATCAAAGCATTTTCTCTTAGGTGATTTTTATTAATTTCTAAAAACCTAATCTCTTGACATTGTATGGATATGGTCAGGAGAAAATTGATGTTGGTCACTGTTAGCCGGACTTAAAGGGTCAAAACAAGTAAAAAGAAATAATCTATTTTTGCTAGTTTAATTTGTTCGTATGTTTGGCCTTTCCTTTGCTTAAAGATGTGAATCATTGTTTCACTTTTATTTTTGAAATTCACTACTTAAACTTGATGAATTGCCATTTTATCTCGCTTTTACTTCCGGTTTTATCATTTAAACCGCTCATTTGTAACACGGTTGACTTTTTTATACGACATAAATATCCGGAAAAACATAGAACAAACAATTTTGTCTTCATTTTGACCTTAACGGTCTTAACATGCTAAATTTAGTGTACTTTCGGTTAGGTGATATTTACTTCCGGTCAAAATGGCGGCCATTTTAGTAATAACTCCAAAAACCGGTTTAAGAGGAAAAATTTGCAGTGGCACCATATCACATATTAATAGCCCAATTAGCTTATATAATAAACAATTTCATCGTCATTTTGGCTTAAAAAAATGCTTCATTTTGTGTACTTTAGATTAGATGATATTTACTTCCGGTCAAAATGGCGGCCAGTTTAATTTTCACTCTAAAAACCAGTTTTACAGGAAAAATTTGCGATGGCACCATATCACATATTAATAGTCATAATTAGTTCTGTCATTCCTGAAAATTTGGTGCTTTTAACAAAAAGTGAACAATCCGGCCCCAAATCTGCACATATCCGCCCCACTAAGACAGGTTCCGAGTTTTGGGTGGGTTCTTCGTTTTCGAGTTTGGGTGCTTCGTTTTCGAGTTTGGGTGCTTCGTTTTCGAGATTTGGGTACTTCGTTTACGAGATTTGGGTGCTTTGTTTTCGAGATTTGGGTGCTTCGTGCTTCGGTCTTCGTTTTCCAGTGCTTCGTTTTCGAAACTACCTTTGTAAGACTATTAAATTGATGCAAAACTGATTTGTTTGACTCTTGGACTGTCAAATTATTTTTCTATAAAATCAGTTAACCTCTATTCCCTTAAAAGTCACATGAATGTGATTTGTGGATTACAAGTTTATTGTTTTGCTTCAAATTATAATTTTTTTAACGGGAGCTTCGCTTCGTAAGTTGTAGGTGCAACTTGCTTGCAGGGAAATCATTCATTAGTCTTGCTGGGATCGGAGTGAGGAACAGATAAATCTTTTCCAGGAATCTCCCAAAATGCTTAAAATGGCTTCAGAGAGCTTCATTCATGCTTTGTTGTTGTTAGGTCTTTTTCTTAAAATTTCCCTTTGTTTGCCCCTGAGATAGTTATATAACCATCCAGTTGATAATATACGCTGTTGCCTGTGCCTCTCGCTGTCAATATTCTACTGCTATCAGTATTTCAAAGTATTGGTATCACAAGACACCTAACAAGAGAGTGCAGAGACCATGCCAGGATTGATTAAGGAGCACAGGGCATTTTCGCGAGAAGCGCGAGACGAGCGCGGAAGTCGAGAAGAGCGGCGGGGTCAGCCGCTCATGTTTAGGCTTGTTCTCATTTAATGTGCTTTTCTGGAAGAAAAAAAGCCTGAGTAAGGAAAAGAATAGGAAAAAATGGCCTAAATGGCCGACAAAAACCTGCGATTTGGAGATAACCTCGGAAATATCGCATTTGTTCGATTGAGTTCTGTTTTATTTGGATTCGTTTGATTTCGGTAGGTTGACATGATGGAGTTTGGTCCGGTAGCTGATAGTTGTTCGATTTTGCTACCCTCACTTGCGTACGACGCTCACAAGTTACTATGGTAACATTCGGATCTCTCCGTCGTGAAGGTCTGGACTCTAGTTAGCACCCCCATTTGGCGCGTCGGTCGATGATATCATTCAGCAAATATAAACGAACATTCCTTGTAGCTGAATATTCGTTGAATTTGACGGCGAAAGAAGTTGCTATATTCATCCAAGACAGCAAAGATGGTAGTGTACCTAGGGAGTATTCCTTGCTGGATATTGGCGAGTGTTTTGATTGCTGCCTCATTATTACAGCAATCTGGTAAGCCTTTTAGATTTGTAACAAAATTGCTTCTGATGAGGAGGTTAGCTTTAGGTATCGTTCTTTTTTTAAAGTAAAATCGTTATGTTTTTTTGGCTTTCTTGTGTTATTTTCAGAGGCTTTGACTTTTCGTAGACAGCCTGATAAACCAACAATCGCAGTCGAAAGAGTGAACAACACAAATGTGGATCTCGTATGGGAAATTCTACCTTCCAGTGGCGAAATTGTTACAAGCCTTTTCTTTAATAGACAGAGGCCGGGGGAGAGCAGTTCAACACCAATTGCATCGAGGAAATTCAGTACAGGTGATCCCTTCAGTGCGTTGATCAGTAACTTCGAAACCGAGTACAGAACGAGCCTCCCAGCGACGTTATGGTTGTTGAACGTAGATAACACCGAGGAATATATTTACACCCTGGAAGTGAACTACGAAGTGAATAACGTTCCACAAGAGGAGAGCGACCAAGTGAGAATTGTGGTCCGCGGTAAGTTTTTCTTTCTACCTCTTACAAACCTTGGCCTGTTACTTGCAACTGCTGTTGTCATTCCTGATTCGTCAATTAAGCTTAAATTTAGCTTCACTTTCTCTCTTCGCCGCTTAAATGTTCTCACCTTGGCTCCAGAGGTCCGTTCTCGAAATACCTAGGATGAAATAAGCTTTTTGGTAAAGCTCCCGAGATGGACTTATTAGGTGGACTTATTATTCTCTCGGCGCTTCGTGTCTTCCTATGGCGGCTTCGCCGCAAGTTACGAGAGAGTAAATAACAAGCTTAAAAAAATTTCTGGCGCGCAGGGTAAAATTTGTACTTCTTTCAAAGTTAGGTTACTTCTCTACGCCAGAGTCTATTGAAATAAATGTTCGATCGCGAGCGAACCGCTTCCAAGCTTACCCGCAGTCATTACTTTACAGCTCTTTTTTTTACCTTTGGCTGTATAAAGGATATAAGTTGAGTGTATACGATTTTACTTAGTCACTGCATTAAGCTAATTTTTTTTATTATTACTTTTTATGTTACACATGGCGCCATGAAATTGTTTAAACTATAACTGTTGGTTACGAAGTGCAGTGGATACGAATACGAACAATTATTTGTAGGGTTCGCTCGAAAGTGACAGAGTATGCTGAGATTCTATCAGTCCAGGTATTTGAGCAGTTTGAAAATTTCAGTTCTCCAGGGGTGTCCCTGAATGAAATACTTGGCATTGTGTAGTGCAAAACAACGTTGTTTACCACAGTCCTTTTGTTGTAATCGGTAGCGTGAGAAAACGATATTTGTCTTGTTGTTTGGTTTTTGAGACTACTTGCGAGGCTTCCGTTAACCACATTTTAGGGTTTCCTGTGCGCCATTTTAAAAGAGTTTCAATGTAAACCTCAGTTAGTAACCTTCACGCTATCCTTTTTTGTTAATATCTTTACTTCACAGTATATATATATAGCCCGGCGTTATGTCGCCTGCCTGTGTAAGGTTACATGGAAGCAGATAGATCAAAATAAAAGGTAGTTTTTACTTCATAAATGTGGATTCATGTATTGATTTACATAAATCTTCACACCCACACTATTAGTTACTGTATAATCGAGACTGCCGTGTCATGCTCAATTGTGTTCAACATTTGAATGTCAAAAGAAATGGCTTAACGAATGCTTAACGCATGCAGAAGCGTTAAGCATAATTAATTTCAGTCTATTTTGGTGAACTTTTTCCGAGAAGTGTTTTAAGCTACTTAAATCTTTGAGCAGTATTAATTTTAAAGAATATTCCACTGTACAATTCGAAATTCCGCTGTTATATTTCGTTAAAACAGTGATTAACGGATCATAGCTTTAATATGAGAAAAAATTCAAATTTTGAACCCTTTTTGTTAACCCGAACAATGGCAGGTTTATTTCATTAACGTTTTACCTTTTTACTGGCTTTTTACATGCAATCAAGGATTATTTGGGTTTTTTTTCTTAAGGTTGTTTACTGAAGATGATAAAAACAGTTTGGATTGTAATGAGATATGTTGCTTTTAACCTTGACCAACCAACGTTGAAATCCTTGAATTTCTAACGTGTATTTAATCATGTTCTGTAATCATGCTAAAGCTGTAGATAACAACATGTAAGTGATGTTTAGGCACAGTTACACAGCAAAAGTGCATCTGCTTGTTGCTAAAATTATCTTTAACTCCTGTACATCTTAGAATTATGTACACACGTGAAGGAAGAACATGAAAATAAGTTGGAAAAAGTATTATTTTTGAGTTGAAGAAGAAAGGATATAAGAATAAATTGTTGTTTACTAAATTACAGAAAGGAAATACAGGTGTTGGCAAAATTCCTGCAATTTGGACAATTTTGAAATTTATTCATGTAGAAGTAACTGATGAAAATATCTGTCTTAGGATGGAACAAAAACTCAAATTATATCCCAAATCAGGTACCAAGTTACATGTAGTATTTGAAAAATATTTTTCTTTTATGACTGTGTCATTTTGTTATTTTCTTTTGCTGATATTATGAATGAGTCAGTGATTATGTTACAAATTATGGTACTGAGTACACTGGGACTCATCTTGTGAAAAGTCAGGAGTTTCAGTCCAGGACCAATATTTCCCACTTCAAAAAATCTTACAATTAATTGAAAATGCTTGGGCCTTAATGTAACCAGACAGTTAACGTGAAGACATATGTCAAAACTCTTAATACAGTTTACCAAAATTAAAATATACTCCTTCTATTTCAAAGCACTAGAAAGACTGAAAGAAATATGCATCATTAAACAACAGCCACAATAACAGCCACCGAAATCGCATGAACAGCGTATTCTACAAAAGCGTCTTAAGATTGGTAGATTGGATGCATGCTGTTGATTATTTTGTGTCTTTTAGGATTTTTATGCATCAGGAGGAGGAGTTGGGGTCTATTTTAAAACAAAAAAAACTGCTAAAAAATCACCCAAAACCGAGACCCGCAATAGCTTTTGATCAAAACCGAATAAAAAAAACCATCAAAAGTTTTCAAAAACCTAATCGATCTGAAATGTTGGTGATGTGTAGAACATTGTGGAGTACAATATCACATCAGTCTTCATACTAAATATTAATACATGTATCATCACAGTATCAGCACTATGTGATGTTACGCTCAGCACATAAAAAAAACGAAAACCAGATGGAACACCAAATCCGAAAAACCACTTGAATGATTTTTACCAAGTACTGAAAACCAATGCTGAAAAACCGTAAAACCGCAAACAGCAATGGACAGTAAATTTGTAATTAACCGGAGTTTTTCAGTGTAAAACCCGAAAATCAACCTTAAAATGGCCAAAACTGAAAAATCAAAAATCCCAATGCTCCCCTCCATCAGGGACTTAGAACGCAGAGGTAAGAAAATCACTGATGGTTACTTCAGGAAAAAAAGAAATACACTGTAAGAGGTTATCAAACTGCTTGCACTTTAGTTAGCATTTTTCTAATGCAGCCCAACCTTTTCTTTATGGTCACCTTCCTATAAGGACATTAAACAGGGACGTAATAAGCTGTTCAACCCTAAAGTGTACTAGATGGATCAGTATAAGATTCTGGGCGCACTTTATACCCCCACCCCCTAACAAAATAGTGTTAACACTAACCTGTTACATGTTCTTAGGCTAAAATGGTGGGATTAGCAGAGGTGTGGTTGTCGGAAATCTGTACACTGACCCAAAAATCTCGGGCTCCTACCCCTTTTTTAGTGACAGTCCTGTTACAGGGAAATTTCCAGATGTTTCAATATTGTACTCAAAACAGCAAAGCATAATTTAGGGTTAGGTATGTTACTTTATATTGTAAGAGAGATGTTGGTAATCATATTGAAAGTCCTTGAAAACCCTTGAAATTCAGGAGGCCAATTTCAAGGCCTTGAAAGTACTTGAAATTGGTTTTTTGGTTCTTGCAAGTCCTTTATTTTTGATGCTTTAATAGTTACTAAGTTTTATAGTTGTGGTGTGACTGTAGTGGAGACAAGGGAAGGCCAATTTATTGGGAATGACGGCATGCAGATATGACTAGCAAAAATGGACTGTTTGTTGGAGATAACATCAACATAAATCAGAACATCGGTACTCAACACTTCAGTGTAGCTACATGTAAAGCCACCATGGACAAGCGATTTGTCAGCTTTTTGAAATGAAAAGATTCTTTTGGTTATTGGAAATTTAGCTGCATGTATTGTAGAGAACGTTTCAACACAGGCTAAAAAGCAGCCGCTCTGCAAAACTTATAGCCAGCGGGGTGAATGGTTCTGGACAAATCATTTTTGACGTTCCAACAAGGTTTCAGATGAGATAAAGCCACACAATAAAAAACAAGAAATTCCGCAGCAATCACTCAGAGTTTTAACCTTCTTTTACCATTAACCTTTTTTATTACAGTTTTTGCAATTGCTAGGAACATGTTCTATTAGAGAACAAAGTAATTTTACAAATCTGGTAATCTAGGGGTAATCTGTTTGTTATACTTCTATTTTGATGAGCTGTCAATTTTCAAATGAACCGAACCGTGAAATATCCTCCCCCTTCCACCTTTTTTTTTTGCTTCCGCTCTTACTTTCATGCAATAACTTGATTGGATACGTGGGGTTTGCAGGCTACTTTTTTCCCAAAAGTAAATGTTGAGGTCTACTTGTGCCTGAGTGTTTAATTATGGTCATGTGATTTATTGCATGACCAAAAATTGAACATGTAGGAGATAAGGTAATGAATTGGTAGCAAATTTTATTTTGTTTGAGGGTAAATACCTGTAAAATTGGCACTTCTGATAGAGGATAAATATACCTTACTTTCTGCATTATTGTGGAATGAATGTTTGCCAAAATTATAGCCAATAAATGATTTTCCACAGGTATAAACCCATTAGACCCAGGCCTTAAACTACTTGAGTAGTGGCTTAATTTGCATCAGGATGGCAAAATGTTTTTGTGACAAACATGGCAGCGTATGGACTTGTTAGTTTTTCCCTTTGATTTGATTAAGAGGCCCCGATTGGCATGGGGAACCTGTTGTGTTGCGGCAATGGCATAACTTTTACCACCTACTCTCATTAATAATACGTTTTGCCGTATTATTTCTCATTTTACCAATTATGTACATGTATGTCTTGCTTTTTTTAGCGTATTACGTAACCTGATTTTTGCCTCGAATGTATACAGATAGTTATTTCAAACTGTGTATTTTTTTATCCAGATTTTGATTTTGTAAATACACTGAAGAAGCTGTACAATATATTACATAACAATTATTCACCTCAGTGTCGGTGGCTAGTGGTGGATATTAACCTCGTGGATATTTATCCACCACTAGCCACCTCCACTTTGGTGAATAATAATTGTTTTTCTTTATACTAAGACAGTGAGATAATCGAGCACAAAATTGACGATTTTTAACTCAGTTACTGTTGCCAACGATAACAATTTTGGCGCGCAATGACCGAACGGTCGTCACGTTTTCTTGGCAACAAATAAAAATTTTGAAGGCTTTTGTTTAGTTCTTTTGGGGAACTTTCGTCGAAAGGAGTTGTGAATTCTCTTTGTATTTAAAACCATTCTGTAAAAAAAGTAAGCTTTTAATGTTTCTGAAAAATTCCGCTAAATAAAGTAGCGCAAGACTTAAGCTGAATTTGCATTTTTTATACGAAGTAACTTTTTCGTCGGTTTCATTGATAAATTCAAGGCAAACAGACAAAGCTTTACCTGTTAAAACTTCCAAACCGAATTCGCCACCTTCATCATGTATTTCAGGAACATCTTGTTTGAGTATTTGTGAAATTTCTTTGTTTGTTACAGCGGCAAACCGGGAAGCCCTTTTGCCCGTAAATTACACAAGTTTGGCGTCGCTCTCTCGGAGGAACTGGAGCTGAATCAGTGAATAGTGCACGATATTCCGAGATTAAGCAGCCAATCAGAGCGTGTGAAAAACACTATGCACTGTTTTAGTAGTCTCCTACACATCCGTTTTTGGTGTCATAACGCAACGCTCAACTAGAGTGGTGTTGTCGTAGTCAAGTCCTGTTCAAAATTTATGAGATAAGCAGCAGGAAAAGCAAGTTGAGCAACTGTGATGTGATGCACTACAAATAAATGTGCTTATAAAGTTGCTGGGTATAGTTTCGGGAAGTCGCTCATCATACATGTGCATGTTAAAAAGAGCCAACCGATCCTGGTAAGAGCGATCTAGGCCTATCACCTTTTTTTTCTCTTTGAACTTTGTTAACCGCTTTAAACAAACCTTTCTGCAAATTAACCTTTTCGTTGCTTGCAGACACAGAGCCCATCCAATTTATCGTTCAATGGACCTTTTGCGTCCAACAGTTTTTTTCGGCCAAAATCTCCAAAGTAGCTATTATACAAACTAAGAGTGCAACCACTGATTTTTTTTTCTTCTCCTCCTTTCCTTCTCCTCGCTCTTTCTTTTTCTCCTTTCCTTTTCCTTCGTTACAATGATTTTGGAGCTTCTCGGCCTTAAGAAACATACCTTTTGACGCTTTTTCACTCAAGTGACTGCAAATTTCATTAAGTTGGTTTTCAAAAAATTGGCTAGATATATATTTAAGCAATAGAAAACGTTTTCCGTGTTTGCATAGCCTGATATAAAGACGAGAGGTGTTGGGAGAATTCAAGACAGTTATGCAAAGCCAAGGGTTTGCATAACTGTCAAGAATTCTCCCAACCCCTCAAGTGTTTATATCAGGCTATGCAAATACAGGAAAAAGTTTTTTATTGCTTTTATAAAATAACTTTCCTGAGAAAAAAGCAAAACTCTTTGTTTAGGGTAGTAATTAAAAGAGAAATTCTTACCAGTTGCAAAGTCTTGTGCACGAATTAGCTTGTACACATAATCAGTTCTTGTTTTGAAATAAAGTTGCTTTCCAAAAATTTGGCTTTTTCTCACTGAAAATGTCAGCGTAAGTGAGAAAAAATTGACACAGCATGTTTACGATGATTTTCCAAGTTTCATCCGACGAGGGAGTGGGTAAACTTGAAAAGTAAATGTGTCGACTTTTCAACTCAAAACTTTTTCAAATTTGTGCTTGCGTAATCAGGCGCGAAAAGCAAACATTTTGACGCCACAACCATGTTTACATACTCTCATGCAAACATGCCTCTCGGCCAATCAGAGCGCGCGTACTACCTTAGTCATTTTATAAATATATATTATTATATATACATGTATAACTTGATCTAGATCTACTACAAACTTCCTCATGTCTTGTCTCATGTTTTACCCCTCAGGCCTCTTCAGTGTATAAGCTTAAGGTGATTTAATGGTTTTACACTGCGCATCTCTTACTGCACAAAACAAGATGGCCGCCCTGAAAAAGAGAACCCTAAGTAACATTATGAAAATGAAGTTGACTGAAGAGAAATGTTATAGGAATTTTTTTCTTGCATTTGATAATTGCCGAGATGAGACTCAATGTGTTGGGAATGTGCATAACGCAAGCAGGACGCATGTTACTGAGTTCGACTTTCTTAAGGAGAACCTCAATAGTGGAAGTTAAACGTGTGCTATCTCACTTTGATTTTCATTTAAGTACCATCTTTATCACATTGCGTCCTAACTGTGATGTCTCGATGTAAATTCCCCAAAAATGGATTATTTGATGTCTTCTTCCCCCTTCCACATACATGCCATTTTGAAACTCACCCTAGTCCTCTCTCAATAATCGGAGACAGGGTTTGCAAATTTTTAATTGATGAGTGGAGTCAGTGTGACTTCTGCTTCACAAATTTTTGAGTCATTTTGGAATAAATATTTGGAGTCAAGTATCAGACTTTCCAGCTAGGGACACCAAAATGTCTCTCCTAATAGCTCTAAGGAGACGTTTATCAACATTGTCTTTATTGTCAATATTCCAGATTTGCTCAATTACCATGAATTGAAAGTCAGATAATTGATGTTTCTCCTTTGTTAAAATGAACAGCAATTTCACAAGACAGTGGCCTTCTTAGTGGACATAGCTGATTTGTGGTTGCGGAATCTGACCTTGAATTCATTGGACGTGGAGCCAACATACTGAACTTTACATCTGTTATAAGTCACTAGATAAATTACATTTTTAGATTTACAGTTAATATGTTGTCAGGGTGCAAAGAAAGTCTTTTAAAGCTTGCCATTCAGGCAAGCTGAAGCTAGCATATACTAGCCCAAATGTCATTTCAACTAGCCCCAAAAACATTTTGATGAGTTGATAACAGAATTCAAGTTGATAACAGAATTCACTACCCCGAAAACAAATCCACTTAGGCCTGGGGCTATTGGACATGACTTTCTTTGCATGCTGTGTTGTCTAATATTGTAAAAACGCTCAATAGAACTGCCATGAAAAGTCTTGAATTTTGCATCTTAAAATCTGTACAAACCCTGGATATAATAGACCTTTTTACCGATATGGCGGCCATATTGAATTAATTCGATTTAAGGAGTATTATAGGATGCCCAGGGGGCATGAGCACATTTCGTTTGTATTTTTGAGCGCTTTTCGGGACATTTTTTCTTAAAGTTTTCTTAGAATAAGATTCTAATGGGAAAAAAGATCCTTGTGCCGTGTTTGGATGTAATAATGATTGCCTTTTTTCCAGAGAAATATACAGTGGAAGACCATATTTCTAATACTAAACTATAAAAAGGCGATCATTATTACATCCAAACACAGCACAAGGATCTTTTTTCCCATTACAATCTTATTCTAAGAAAACTTTAAAAAAAATGTCCCGTAAAGCGCTCGAAAAGGCAAACGAAATGTGCTCATGCCCCCTGGGCAACCTATAGTACTCCTTAAATCGAATAAATTCAATATGGCTGCCGTATCGGTAAAAAGGTCTATTGACAAAATTCACATTTGCTGTTTTGTTTTACTCAATTTCACAGAAAAGAGATCTTTACATTCAAGTTTTTGGGTTTGTGTAATTAGTGGGTGGGGAATTAGACAGCTAAGGAATTATTTTGGTTTTGTTTCCTCTGAAAGTTGCCGGCGATCATGCTCATCGTGGCCAGGGAAATTCCCTAGCCCCTGTCTCAAGCCCTGTACATGTATACAGGCAAATTTTTAAGCTTTTTGTTCTCTCTCGTCACTTTTGCTGATCTGTTATGATAACGTCTATTATAAGGTCATGAAGCCTCTAGTGAGCAGTCAAAAGTCTGGCAGTGTGCATTTATTTCTCTTCCGCCTTTGCTTTTCAAATGTTTGTTTTCAAATTCCTTCGATTTGCGGACCAAAACAAATTAATATCAATGTCATCTTCCTGTATGTCACAGGGACACTCATTTGCACACCAATATTGTCACTCAAAATAGCATGCCTGATTTAAGTGACTTGTTACTTAACAATGAGGGTTCCTAGTCACCTTGAAAACCCTTGAAGACCCTTGAATTTCAGGGGGCCTTGAAAGTACTTGAAATTGATTTTTGGTCCTTGAAAATCCTTCATTTTGATGCTTTTACATGTAAATGTGCCAAGCTTTGAAGTTGCAATGTGACTGTATATTGCTTGGAGATGAACTAATTCCTACTTTACTGAGTGAAATCAAGTCTGAACATGAGGAGGAGATCATTGATCAAAGGCTAGTTTATAGATAATTGCACAAATGAACCAACCCTTTTTTTTTATACAAGCGACAATGGCACTGCCATTCTCATCACGTGTCAACATTAATCGTGTGATGGTAATAAGCAATTTCTACCGAAAATTATTATTATTATTATTGTTATTGTTATTATTTCGGCTTTCCATTGTCCTTCACAGGAATTCAGTCTAAGGAATCATATGTGATGATTCATATGATGATGTAATAGCACTCTACGAATCATAACAAATCATAACTATGCTACTAACTGAGTACAGGCAATCATTTCACAATCATAGGCATGATGCAATGTGTACACTTAGAATCATCTTTAGAATCATAACATGATTTTTTGTGTACACGTAGAACCATTTCTGGAATCATAACCTGATTTTATGTGTACACATAACATCATCTCTGGAATCATAACCTGATTTTGTGTGTGCACAAAACATCATCTCTGAAATCATAACCTGATTTTATATGTACACATAACATCAATGGAATCATAACCTGAGTTTTTGTGTACACACAACATCATATCTGGAATCATAACCTGATTTTATGTGTAAACATAACATCATATCTGGAATCATAAGTTGATTTTATGTGTATACATAACATCATCTCTGAAATTATGGCCTGATTTTATATGTACACATAACATCATCTCTGGAATTATAACTTGATTTTATGTGTATACAAAAAAATTAAAAATCATCTCTGGAATCAGCAGCTGATTTATAATAAATCTGACAAAGTCAAGACGCTTTGAATTTAAGGGGGCCTTGAAAGTACTTGAAATTGATTTTTGGTCCTTGAAAATCCTTCATTTTGATGCTTTATGTGTGAATGTGCCAAGCTTTAAAGTTGCAATGTGACTGTATATTGCTGTTCTTCTGGTAAGCAAAAAGGTTCATTACCCAGTCTTTCAAGTTATCATTGTTGCATTTACAGTACATGCATGAACAACTAACAGCAACACACCACCTCTCAATAGCTCCTACATTATAGTTCTACATGTCTTTACTAACAGAAAACAAGCCGTAACTGGCCAGTTTAATCTGTGCGTTATTAATAATAATTATAATTTGTGCTTTCATGATATGTAACAGAGGTGCTAGCCTCTGGAAATCTAAAATTTTGTTCACGACATTGTAAGCACTAGTTACTGCTTCTTTTGGGGAGAAACGTAGCTGATTTCTGAGCAAAATAACCGACGTGTTTCGTTGGTCGTCGATGCTTGTTGAAACCCCCTGGGTTAGGTAGGTTAAGGAGGATGTTTCAGTGTGGGCTGGTAGGTTCACCCACCAAGATGTGCCTAATTCTTCATACAAAGCCAAACCCAATAAATAAATATTGTTTTTCCAACCTGAATAGATGTAAAATTCCTATCTTCATTGCCTTTTCCTTGGAAAATTCATTATTTAAAGGGAAGTTTATTGTGGCAGATATTCTTCAAATAGCAGTTTTCATTCGTTGACTGGTATTTTTTCTTGTTATGTTTTTAAGCATTAGTTTGGGTATGTTTTCATCTTCGCAAAACATTTGAAATTTTCTGCCATTTTCTCAAGCTCAAACAAAACAGCTGAGCTACCGTGCCTTTTGCTGCCCCTTTTTCTCTGTATTAACTGTAGAAGTGAGTTATCTTTGCAGTTATTGGCAAGCATCTTCCATATTTGAACAACAGTAGCTGGTTATGAAGAATTAGCCAACCAGAAATGGAGAAATATTTTAAACGAATAATAATAATCTTTAATAAGGCACTGGCCATGAACAGTTGCCTCGATGAATGCAATGACAAAATTAATGATCTCAATAATCAAAAACGTGTAAAATGCCACCAGAAACTGTACAGTGTGTACTATGAAATTTAAAATTAGAGGCATTTTTGTGTTGTGGGAAAAATTGGGGGTATGTTCCAAAGTAAAGCATTGAAAGACTCAAAAGTTGATTTTACGGGAGATTTGGGAGACTTTAGGATAATCTGGGAGTGTTGGCATTTTTATAATGGAAGTAACAGGTTTTCTTTTTTTTTTTTTTTTACAATATCATTCCCAATTCGTCGCACTTTCCCTACTGTTACATTTGCCTTGCTAATAATTTAACTCATTTTAAACACTTTGATAACAAATACTCCTTGTGAGATGTTTTGTTGCATGCTTGTTGAATTCAGCACCTCACACTAAAACATGTTATAAAACAGGGTTTTAATGTACTTAGATACATTGTACAGACTGAGTTATATACATGTAAGTATCTTCATGTGTACCAACAGGCACCAACGGGTGTAATACTGTTAATTTATGTTTCAGTGCCTCCAAGAATAACTGAGTTTCCTGTAAGGCAGTCAAGTGCAACTGTTGGAACAAATTTGACACTGACATGCAATGCATCTGGTGACCCCACCCCCAATGTCAATTGGACTAAAGAGGGTGAAACAGCAGCAGAGTTTAATGTCTCTGGTCACAAGCTTCATCTTGTTAATGTAAAAAGAGAAGATTTTGGATCGTACAAGTGTACTGCTGATAATGGATATGGTACTCCTGCAACAAGCCTTGCAGTTGTTAATGTAAAATGTAAGTTTTATACTTTAATTTTGTCACTTCTCAAAGACAAAAAAAACATACAACATTATATTGAATTCCGTAATTCTCACTTACACCAATTCATGCAACATTAATTTTATTTGAAATTTGCGATAAAAATTTTCAAAGTGAAACAGAGTCACAATTCATTCACTTATCTTTGGGCTGACTCTCAACAAGTAAAACAAGGAAACACTTTTTAAAAAAAATAGAATTATTTCATGTAGTCATTTGTAACAGAAGCTCATATACATGTATTGTATTTTGTGAAGAAATTATCTACTTTAATAAGAGCTGATAACACAATTCTTCGAATATTAGAACGGAAAGCTCCTACCACACAAGTCATGTTAAAATAGAGGTGATTGAAGCAGTACTGTTTTACATGTAGTTTCCCAAATTTGATGGGAATACTTGAAGTTGTCAATACGTGTATATTGTTTACAATCTAATCTGCAACTTCATGATGACCAGACATTATAGCCAAATCCGTTGTATCGCGCTGCGTGTTTTGCAAACTTTGAAGGAGTTTTGGGTTTTTCTGTTACGTCAATCATCTTAGCGGACCTCTTAGGAAACATGTGTTTACTTGTGATTGGTGCATTTCGATCCACTTTGTTTGCTTCTGTTTCAAGGTTCTCTGCTTGTGATCACCCTGTTTCACATTGTTTCGGGCAATGATCGACTAGTTTTCTTCGAAGCTGTTTGTGTTCTTTCTTATTCTTTTCTCTTGCAAGAATAAAGCAATGTCTGCCTCCTGCCCTCAACAAAAATTCCACTTATCATCGCGACTTCCTTCGCTATTCTTGAGCAGTTTAGGGTCATTCTCAATTTTGTTTTTGCGGGCCAAGCTGGGCTAGTGCGTTGCATTGTGATTTGTATTAACTCCACCCTCACTCAAATGATTGACGGAACAGAAAAACCCATTCGAAGTTTGCAAACCTGCAGCCTGATACAACGAATTTGGGTATAATTTCTTTTCTATGTGTATGTTTATTTTCTCTTTTTCCACAGCCTGTTTCTTCAATCGGCAGTTTTTTTTCTTTTTTTTGCATCAGTATCACGCCAGAAACATGTAAGACATTCGCTGGCTCACCAAGCACCATTGTTAATGATGACTATTTTCCTTTTTAGTGTAAACTGTAGATCAGTGCTTTTCTGTGTTTTGACTGTTTTCAATGCAGGTCCTAGTCAGTGTGATACCAGAGAAGTTGGGATTAATATAACTGACAACCAGTGGCCTTGGAATGCGGTTTATGAGAACAGAGAATCCATTGAGTTTAAGATGTTACAATCTAACTTAACATCAGCGGTAAATTTATTTAACTGTTTTACTCTTATTAACTTCAGGGCATCTGATAGGGTGTTGCAAAGAAATATGCAGCAATTGTAGGACATAGCATGAATCGCCTGCGGTTTTAACTGGGCTTCCATGGGGCGCTTTTTTTTTCCTGAGAGGCAGCTTTACACACTCAGTAGGGTTGTCACTAAGATTTCAAGTTGCCGGGTAAACACAACAAGTAGGCGGGGAATCAAATGGCTAGAGATTTCTTTTGGTTCTATTTTTCTTCTATTTTCCAATAAAAGTAGCCAGGGGCCACTCTCTTAGTAGCCGGGGAAAATCCGTGGCCCCCGGCTCTTAATGACAACCCTG